>CAJPVJ010000337.1:0-27747 GCA_905397405.1 Oppiella nova
AACAATATCACAACAAATATTTGATTTTGTTTTCGTTGTTGGGTTCATTGATTATCACAAACTACTTTCAAAGCGATTTACAGGCACTGGAAGTGTCGAAACAGGCCTTTAAAATAGAGTCATTCCAGCAGTTGATTGACAGGCAAGACATCAAGATATTAATCGTCAAGAATTCAAACCAAGAATCATTAATAAAAAAGGTTTGTTTGATTAAATTGTAAAGTGTTTTAAAGTAATGCTATTTGAAATAATAATAAACTAGAATCACAAACAACTAGTCAATCGTTTAGAAAGCATACGAATGCCTAATATGTTTAGATTGAAAACCATTTTGAATGTCGTTCACAAAAATACAGTATTGATCTCATCGTATATCAAATTGGATATAATTGTCAAATATTACTCCAACTTTGATTTGATTGTCACCCGTCATGGAAGTGATATGTATTTGTATAGCATTCCTCTGAGGAAGACATTACCGGATCAATTTAAAGCTACATTCAGACAAATGTTTGTATTCAATAGAAATTTAATTAAATGCTTAAAAATAATTTTATTTTTATAGTTTAATACGTTTATATGAATCTGGTATTGAAAGTCACAAATCATTGCAAACAGTCAATCAAAACTTATTTATGGATTATTTGAATAATATATATGAGGAGAATAGAGACCATTCACACGATCCAAATGTGTCCAACCGTTTTGCACTGTCTGTCAGACATCTATTAATTTGTTTTGTTGTTTTGCTTTTCGGTTATATTTTATCTATTTTCAGTCTAACTATTGAAACCATTTTAAACATTTATAATGTAAAGTAAAATAATTTAATGTTCATTTAGTGTGATGCTGTAAATCTCCTTAAAAAATGTTAAATAAGATTTGAAATTTTAAATACAAAATAACTTATAATTACTTAATAAGAATTAGCGAAGTAATATTTTGATTAAAAATAAATTAATTAATAAAAATATCAAGGAAATTTGATTAAAAAATACAGCATATTGAAAAATGAATTTAGATAAAAAAATATGCTAATTCAAATATGATCCAATATATAAAATTGAAAATTCATATTAAATTATAAAGAAATTGATATTTTCAAATACATTAGAATATAATAATCTATGGTTTGGCTAAAACCGAGCCATAAATACCCATTTGTGGAGTCATTGTCGCCGTTTTGAAGACTACTTTCAACTCATTTTCTTTGGCTGTACCCAACATATGGCAGCGCTTAGGGCTCGGATTAATACCGCCCAGTATTAGACGGGGTCTGTCCTCAAAATCCCGGGAGTGTTGTATTTTGTTGATGAGTCCTAAATGTTTGGTTATAATAATGGGTTTTGAGCCCAAATAATATCCAACGATAGGTCCAAACCTACAAATTAGATAAATGTGTTAATGTTAAAGATTAAAAAATATTTATCTTAAATATACTTCTCAATGAGGTGTGAGTGATAATCAACATTAGATGACCTGAAGAATGCTAACAGGTTTCCAGTGATAAGGTTGGGCTCGGGTCCAGGGATTCCCAGTCTTTTAAATAATGACATTCTTTGGATGCGGTTTTTATACCACAATAGTAGACAACTAAATGTCATAAAAACACTGGCCACGATTATAGATAAATCATTCATATTTGGATAACTGTCTGAAATTTAAAGTTTATTCAAAAATGTTACCTTTAAATAAAAGTTATAGATTTTAGAAATTTTTTAATCAGCTTATATAGCTGTTTAATATCACCCAAATTGCAACTAAACGGACCCTGCTAGCAGTTATGTTAAACAATGGATCATAAGATTGTATGAAATATGAATATTTAGTGGATCAAATAGACTATTACAAAATGTTATGCAATGATTTAGGTAATTTTACAAGATTAAACTCTTTTTATAAACAAATAATATTTATTGATATTTAATTTACAATAAATATGTTGGTGATAATTATTTGTTATGAATCACTACTTTTTAAAGTATTCTTACTTGTATAAGTGTATATATTATGTAATAAGAGTTATATGGGAAAAATGATTACCGTAAATATTTTACAATAATAAAATATTAATACAATACCTTAGTTGTAATTGATATTTAATAAGTTAACAATTTTTGATTTTTTAATTTTATTAAAAAACATTTGCTAATTTACAAAATTAATAATCCTTTATTTGACGTGGTATTGGTATCTATTTTTAATATTTAATTTGTTAGTTGCATAGTTTAATGCAATATCTATTTATTACAAATTACAATTCAGGCGTTTGAAAACAGAAAATTATAAAATTATATTAGTTAGTAATTAATATACGTATTCAGTTTTAATTATAAATAGTTAATATTATACAAGCTATCTGACATTTCGACTGATTATTAAATAACCCTACCGTTAAAACGAGGCTTTGACTTCTTCGCCCCGACGCGCCCCGATGTTTTTCGCGCCCCGCAAAGAGAGAGAGCTAATTATATATTTAATTATTATTAAATATTAAATTATTAGTAATTTTTTACAAAGTATATAATGTAGTTTAAAGTTAATACAGTTAATAATTTACTAATTATAATTGTAAACCCATAATAATAGCCCTCTCTCCCAATCAAAACCATAAAATCGGTAGAAATTGGGAGAGAGAGCTATTATTATGGGTTTATAATTATAATTAGTAAATTATTAACTGTATTTACTTTAAACTACATTATATACTTTGTAAAAAATTAATAATAATTTAATATTTAATAATAATTAAATATATAATTAGCTCTCTCTCTCTTTGCGGGGCGCGAAAAACACCGGGGCGGGGCGGGGCGAAGAAGTCAAATCCTTAAAACGATATTCAATCAATAAAGTATTCAGTGTTTTTGGGATTGTTTTTAAATTAAATTATTTTTATATATAATTTAAAAATCTGCTTCATTAAATAGAGACAAACATTTGTAAAATTAATATTAAACCAAAATTCCAGTAGTCTCTATTGAAATTTTGTAAGTCATTTTAATGAACAGTAGTTTTTATCTCTAGAAATAGTTATTATGAACAATTTGATACAAACTAAATTATATAAATTTAGTTATATAAATCTATGATTATATTATATGTTTACTTTCTAATTATTAGATAAATCATAATTTAGACAATAAACATTTATTTTATGTTATGTAATGTACACATGGCCTGACATTAAAATAATTCAAAGAGCTTTTTAACATTATAAGATTTTGTAAGTACAAGTTTAGTTATCAGATTCAAGTACAGAACAATAATGCTAACTTCATTATAAGTATAGTTACAAAATAATAATTAAATTCAAGTATTTATTAGAAACCCTATTTAAATACAATGTGTATAAATATTGTGTTAACCATTTTCAAGCATAGCTAATATCCAAAATACTGTATATCTTAAACAATAATGTCATGAGAAAATTAAATTATATTCGTGGGGATCATCATCACTGCAATTGTTTCAATATTAATTGCAAACACCTATTTGTAATATTGCATGTATTTCTTAATTATTTGTACTCCATATTAGTTCGGGCAGCAGTGGCCAACTTTGCCAATGAGATAATACCGGCGCCCAAACATTGTGCCAAACAGGAGCACAAGAATGTAAAGCAATACAGATATGGCTCGTGACAGACGTTTTGGGGCCTTCGAGGAGTCCATACTAACCGACGACATCAGAAAGTTTGTCAAAACACTTCTGACAAACAACTTATTTAAATAATTTACTTTATATTTTACTTAAAATTATTAAATTCTTTAAGGATAACTTATAATAAACGTTTTTAATCACAACTCCTTAAATGTAAATTCTTACTGTTATTGAGATATTCATTATAACCCAAATAATAAATAATAAGAATTCTAGTATTGAATAAAATTGAATTTTATTTATGAGAAATATTTTCTCGAAACTAATTTTGTTTTCGCGGACTTAATCGACATTATATTATATTAAACGAGAATATTGTGAAAATACATTAAATTAATGAAAAAATCTTATGGTTTATAATTTCATTATTACATACGCTTTGAATATAAAGGAGAGAGTGGAGAGAGAGAGAGAGAGAGAGAGAAATTTTTACATATTTATATATCATTTAATAAGATTATTTTATTTTGTTAATTTCACCAAATTATATTGACAATTTGTAATTCCTTGACATTGTGTTTAAGTCCTTTTGAATAACATATAATATTTTTCAAAATTACAGTTCGAAAAAAGCTCAATTTATGCCAAAATAACTATGAATTGCATACAAAACACAATATTTTTGGTAACTTTTTAATTAAATTCTTTGTGAAAAATTATATTTAAGAATAACATAGATATGTTGTATATCATATAAAACCCTAATTATTCAGGATTATTTTAGTGTATATTTGACACAAATAAACTAAACGGTATTAATATAAATTAAAGTCAAAGTGGTATCGCTAATAAAAGTCTACCCTGTATTAATTAATATTAAAATTATTAATTATCTATTATCCCGTTTTCCAATATTTTAACAGATATAATTTAAATTAGAAGTATTTAATATTTTCATAATAATATTATATATAAATATAATAAACCTAAATCAAATAAAAGATTTTTCTTACTTATCTTTACAGTACATAAACCTTTATGACAGTTTTTATTTTGAGTGCACACAATCATATCAATAAAATTATTATTATTATTAATTTTTTGTTTACAAATAATATAAAATAAAAACAAAATCAATATAAAAATGGTCCGGAATAATAAAATAATTTGTTATCGCACAAATATAAACCTTTAATGTGCTTTAGGTTTACTCAGATACAGTTTGTAATAGTAATCCTTTAAATAAAATTTTTATTTTTTATTTTTCCTAAAAGATATTGAATGACATTGTATAATAATTTTAAAAATCAATTAATGAATGTGTACAGTTTGAAAACAATAAAAGCACTTGTTAATTATTTGAATAATTAAAATGTGACAACTAATTATATTCTTGTTTACATTTAATAGTTTATTTGAAAAATGTATACTAATATTTATTTATATATTTATAAAGATAAAAGTTTATACAAAAAATATATTGTATTCCTAAAATAAAAGCGCAAATTAATATGCATTTTTAATGTCACCCATGTCATTCAAATGAGAATATTTTCTAATCAAAAATATAATGATACAAAACATAACCAAAGATATGAACAGAAATGAAATTTCAAATATTGTAAATATCATGGTGTATTTCTCTAGATACCTGCCCACAATAATAGGGGTGACCAGGTTCATTACACTCCTAAACATGAGGAACAATGTGCTTAATTTGTTTGTCATATTGAGGTACCGTTCAATAAACGTGACGATCCCCGCAAACATGGCTGAGAATCCGTATAATATCATTATACTCGACACCCATAGGAATGTCATTGAATTACGGACTGGGATTAGTAGTATTGGGCCCACTATTACACACAGGTAATGGACAGCCAGCACATAATTTACGTTGAATTTGTACACGGAGAATATGTTTATTGCCAACCCTGTTTAATGTTTCAAAAAACCATATTCAATATTGATAATAAAGTGTATATTAAAATAAAATAAAATAATTTAGTAATTTAATTTTAAGGATACATAAAATTTTAAAATATTTCTAATTAATGTTTTATGCCGAAGTTATTAATAATAGATTTTATATAATATTTATGTATTAAAAGTTTTTCCCAACAACATATTATACTACAGTATAAACAAATTTTTAAATAACTTATATAATTTGTTGCCTAATGTCTTAACAAGCATAAAATATGGGCTCATTTACTACCAAAGTCTCTTGTAATAAAAATTTTCATTTTTTAAAAATTAATATTTAAATTTTGTAAATCTTTAAATTTAATTTACAACAATTAGTTATTTGTTTAAAAAAATTGTTATCGTCAAAACCAAGTACTATATTTTAATTTTTAAAATTGCTCAATAATTTCTAAAAGTGTTTTGTGACAGTTTTAAATGTTAAATATTATGAGACGTTTAGATTTTTTATTATAATTATATATTAATTAAACCTACATATATTAAAATTAATGATTCCTAAGTTCAGATTAAAGAATATATAAAATAAAAACCGTTTCGTCTTTTAGTTGTAATTTAATTTATAAGATTAATAAAAATATTTTTAAATAGATAAATAAATGAATAATAAACTGTAAATTATAAATAAGTGATAACTATTTGAATTTAAATTGTTATTTATAAACATAAACTGGTTTTTAAAGTTAGTCCATTTAAAGTTCTTTTATTTTTTAAATATTTAAATAATATAAAATATTGACTGAGAAATACAAACGTAACATTATTTTGGATTTGACTTCTTCGCCCCGCCCCGCCCCGGTGTTTTTCGCGCCCCGCAAAGAGAGAGAGCTAATTATATATTTTATTATTATTAAATATTAAATTATTATTAATTTTTTACAAAGTATATAATGTAGTTTAAAGTAAATACAGTTAATAATTTACTAATTATAATTGTAAACCCATAATAATAGCTCTCTCTCCCAATTTCTACCAATTTTATGGTTTTGATTGGGAGAGAGAGCTATTATTATGGGTTTACAATTATAATTAGTAAATTATTAACTGTATTTACTTTAAACTACATTATATACTTTGTAAAAAATTAATAATAATTTAATATTTAATAATAATTAAATATATAATTAGCTCTCTCTCTTTGCGGGGCGCGAAAAACACCGGGGTGCGACGGGGCGAAGAAGTCAAAGCCTGCAATATAGAACAAAGGTTGTAATAGATTGCTATTAGTACACAAAATCAAAATGATAATTAAATTATGTGTAAATTTTGGCATGCAACACTTTTAGATAATACTGTAATGGTAAGTGTCAGGCATAGGCGTAAGCCTCTGATAAAGCTAGTTGAAATTGATCTAGAACCATTGGTTAATAATTATGAAATAAGTATTAAAAACTTGATATTAAATATAAACCGTTCAATTCCAATCTATGTCAAGTACAAATAGACATACATTACAATGTTTATAGTTTTAATATACATTTTAATATTATAGTTTATAGATAATATGGACCAACATACTGTATATTGTTATGATAATTAAATTATGTGTAAACTTATCAAGTTATCTATTTGTTCGGTCTTGGGTCATTTGACCTAGAAGTCATTTGACCTACAAATATTCAAAATTGCACTTTTACCCTCATGCAACTCAGGAACAAAAAATAAACTTTTTCAAAAAAATTCATAAAGTACGTCTTTACATATCTACGTTATTTAAGAACGAATTTATTTTTAAACGTTATTATCGAATTCCTTACTTAACCTAACCTAACCTAAAAATGTTTGCATCCATAAATAACGTGTTTGAATTTCTAGGTCAAATGACTGCTAGATCAAATGACAGAATACCTATTTGTTCATTGTGTACATAAATGGTGAAATAATTGTTTGTTCGAAAGTATTCATTGATAGAGATTTACATTATAATATAATATATCAAATAAAATTATCAATAAAAGGTTTAACAAATAATGTTGCAATATTATATAATCTTGATTGTTATTGATTGATATTAAGTGCATATAATAGGAGCACATAATGATAATTAAATTATGTGTAAACTTATCAAGTTATCTATGTGTTCATTCTGTACATAAATGGTGAAATAATTGTTTGTTAGTGATTGTAGTAGTACTATTATTAAAGGTATAAATAGAGAAAGTGTTTTGTATTTATTGTTATACAGTAATACTACTATAATAGTTAAATCATTACCTCTTAACTTTGAGTAAAATGAGTAAGTACAGTACACATTACATTAAGTTATTATCAAATTGTTTAATTAAATATTGTACTATAAAATAAATTAATATATTTTTAAAATCAACTCAGATCAGCTATTAATTGTCACATTATTGACACTATTCGGTGCCATAAAAGCCAACTATGAGTGTCCATCTAACCCTGATATATTTCTACCATGTGAATGCCTTGTTGACCGCACCAACCACTTCAGAAACATTAATTGTAATGGTGACCAACCAATTAATCTGACGGTCCTTTTCCAGACACTGAGCAATGAATTAAAAGCCGATGAAAAAGATTACCACGATTTCGTGCTAAATAACAATGTGGTGGACGTATTGCCGGCTAATGTGTTCGCAAACATCACATTTCAAAGTGTTAGCATAGATGGTACAAATTTGACCAAGGTACATCGCTTAGCACTCAATGGAACACAGAATACGTTGGAAATCATTAATACTTATTCGCCGATCGTGGACGGGGACGAGGATTGGGACCTATTTAAAGCGATTAACCTTGCGCATAATGTAAAATTTGTATTCCTGTGGGACACTAATTTGACCAAGATACCTGACAATGCCCTACAATCGCACCCAAGTCTCAACTATTTTCAGATTGTGAGTTCGTCCCTCACGAGTATCGGTAGGAATGCCTTCAAAAACGTGACACACCTAGAGGAAATTTTAATCAACAGTCGCCTCAAAGATATAGGCGATGAGGCCTTCGCTGTCAGTCACGTGTCTACTGATTCCTTATCGTTGAACTTCATTGGTAATAATCTTAACAATCATACCCTCCGTAAAGAGGTGTTCAGTGGTATCTACCGTCCCGTCGATCTTTATATCACTGAAAATAACCTGATGTTCATCGAGGAGTCGACTTACGAGGCATTCCTATCGCAGAATCCCAACCATATTATCCATTCGGACACCTTTTGTATGGACAGTCGTAACGATTGGTTGCGACAGAAGTATCCAAAACAATGGGTGGACAAACATTGTTGAATTATTTTTAAACCTAAAATTAATATAAGATTAACACAAAAAGAAATTAAACAATAAAATTTTATAAAGCATAATATGACTATGATATTTTAATAACATGTTAATTTCAAATACAAATACATTAACTGTAGGCACATTTTAAAAAATTTATATTGCCATTCAATATATTGTTTATTTGATTCAAATTTTGTTTATAAAAATATAATTAACGCTAAAATTTAATACTTGTCATTGAACTAGATTTTTACTTTGATAAATTCATCACGGTGTTTTAACATGTTGACTAAATATTATATGGTTCAAATAGTTTGTATTCTATCAGTACTACTATGGGTAGTTTTTTCAGTAATTGCAGCAATGTCTTATTTAAACCCTGATACTGGTTACCCATTATTAGGTGTAATTTATTGGCAAGTTTGTTTCAATGTAGCAATTGTACAAGCTTCAAGTTTAGTAACGTTTGGATTTTCTTATGTATCTATTATAGCATAGATTAACATTCATTGGCTTCAGAGCCAAGTTACTAATACCTATAACATTAGTAATTGCTTACGATGAAAAATTGTGTTAATGTATGTATTATAGTCTCGTATCTCAAGTATGAATTTAAGAATTGCATTGTTTTTATAATTTATTATATGGTTGCTCCTAATTTAGAAATACTATAATTTCTAACATTTATGGAGCGATTGTCGGCCAAAGACATTGGTTTCTATTCTTATGATATGTTTCTTATGAATAACTATGAGTTTTATGAATATAGTGTACTGTTTATTAGCAATCATCTATTGATATTAAGCCTGTTAAATTATTAACACTGTATAAATTAACAAATTTCAGTAATTTTCTAAAATAGGATCAATTTTATAAATGACTTCGTAATATATAAGGATCTTCAAAAAGTTTTGGGTTGAAAAAATGTTTAATAGCTCGGTTATTACTTGTAGCTAAAATCTGTACTATGGCACACTTAAAGTTCATTATGAGGTAGCCATGATAAAACAAGAATATTCTGTATTACACCCGGAATAAATGGGTTTACAATTATAATTAGTAAATTATTAACTGTATTTACTTTAAACTACATTATATACTTTGTAAAAAATTAATAATAATTTAATATTTAATAATAATTAAATATATAATTAGCTCTCTCTCTCTTTGCGGGGCGCGAAAAACATCGGGGCGGGGCGGGGCGAAGAAGTCAAGTCCAATATTGCACATTATTTGTAAAATCTTTTATTGATAACTTCATGAGCGGTTCCATTCTAATCTATGCCAGGTCCAAATTCTAATCTATGCCAGGTCCAAATTCTAATCTATGCCAGGTCCAAATTCTAATCTAATCTATGCCAGGTCCAAATTCTAATCTATGCCAGGTCCAAATTCTAATCTATGCCAGGTCCAAATTCTAATCTATGCCAGGTCCAAATTCTAATTCAATACATTGAACAATACCGTATGTTCATACATTATGAAAGACCAAGCCCTTTCGCGCGGTTCGGACCAGGGTCTACAGTATCTTATTTAAGGAAAAAGTAAAAAGTTTTTGGTTTTTAAGTTTTATTAGAAAAAGTTATTTATTGATCTGAAGTTCACATATTGAATGCTAAAAGCTAAGAGTTTTTTTACAGAAGTTTTCATTGAATAACTAAATTTTCACTGAATGACAAAAAGCGGTGTGCCTTAATTTTGCACATTCCTTTTATACTTTAATTTAGAAAGCATATGGGGGCTTGAAAGACTTAATTAATTTTAGAACTGGATGTTAAGAATTTGGAGTACAGGTATACTGTAGTCCGGGTGGAGCTGGAGTGCCGGTGGAGCTGGAGATACTCCAGTTATCCTCTATTCCGTTGGCGCTGGGGTCGCCCTATACTAAGTGTAAAGACATAGTCTTTCAATTAATATCATCTATGGATTATAGTTCATTTTAATGTATTTACAATTAGATTTCACATTCATTTGAATTGAACGGGTTATATTTAATATTTAGTTTGTAATAATTATGTCATAATTAGGAACCAAGTTTCCTAGATCAATTACAAGTAGCTTTATCAGAGATTTACGCCTATGCCTGAGACTTACAATTGCAGTATTATCTAAAATTGCCATATGTCAAAATTGATTCAAGTTCAAGTATTGTATATAACAAGAACATTTAAGGATTTTGTATATTATTTATTATGCAATTTCATTATGATGTGTAATTATTGAACGCATAAATTTGAATATATTTAACTAAGTGTTCACATAATGTTGATAAAGTGGTGGACAGAAAACAAGTAGAATTTGGTTGCATGGCTCAGAATAGGGGAGTTGTGGAAACAGTTGTGAAAACAAGTTTTACTTTTAATTTAAATCTATAAATTGGTGCCAAAAATGTCTCGTCTCAGCGCCAATCTATCACTGAATGAGTGTTTCAGTGTTGCCAAACATATTGTAATTTGTGGTCTTTGTCTTCAAATTGGATTGTTTTTAAAGCAGTAGCTCTTCATTATTGATAGCCCGCAGCTATTTCGCACTTCAAGCGTGAATTGAGTCCACGAGCAGGTGATGGTCTGGTCAGCCAGTGATTGATACCTTCGCCAAAATATAGACTATAGTATAGCAAAGCAGTGACCACTCATTGTAAACATGTTTAAGTTGCATACAAAGTCAATATAACCACAAACAGGGTATTTTGTGTATAACACTACACAAGTTGCAATGTTATTTTCTTGATGAGAGAGAGAGAGAGAGAGAGAGAGAGAAGAGCACTGAGAGGACCGACCATTAAAATACCATTAACGCTGACTAAGGTGTCTGAGCTATAGTTATGGAGAAGTAGACAGAAATGCATCAAAGTTTTCTCACTTAACTATTATAGAGAGAGAGCACATACTTATAATGATATGATTGGATGTGAGAAGAGAAGGAAGTATTGAAGTATTAAAGTATTGGTGATTCTGTATACATGAGAAATGTAGAGAAAGACTACATTAAAGACTTAATAGTGAATTAAAGATTGAATTATAGCGCAAGTCGTGTACAAGAAATTGTTTGCATTTATTGCACATAAAGTTAATCAGACGAGAGATTGTAAGGTCACGATTAGGACTCTATTTAATGAATAAACGGCACAAATCTTATTGAAAACCATTCCATGTTTTATATAATAGTTAAGTGAGAAAACTTTGATGCATTTCTGTCTACTTCTCCATAACTATAGCTCAGACACCTTAGTCAGCGTTAATGGTATTTTAATGGTCGGTCCTCTCAGTGCTCTTCTCAGTGCTCGTCTCTGTCTCTCTTGTATGTGTTATCGTCGGATCACTTTTTCNTCTCTCTTGTATGTGTTATCGTCGGATCACTTTTTCACAATAAATTACAAAGCATTTGCTCATCTCTCATATTATTTACCAAACAATGCATCGATTGTTACATTTCAAGGCAATCGCTTAGCGCTTACATAAGAGCGAGCATTCATACCCTAATCACACCCCCACCACAACCACCAACACCTCCGCCTATTTCCCCGCATGTCTTCGCACTTAAACCTATCTATAATTGAACGAAACCTCTATTCCTCTCATCGCAGATAAATAGCAGGTCATTGTCCATCAATTTATACACCATTTCTATATTAGTTATGAATATTCAACACTCGGATCTAGAAATTCCGTAAGCAAAGCATTCAACTGCTATTATATAATATTATACAATGTTGTATATAATAATAATTATGTTTTCCAGACTCATATTACCAACACTTTCTCGCAAACAAATAATAAGTGAATTCGTGTTAAATGTATTGACACCACAAGAATCCGTTGCAGCCCTTGAGCTGAAATATAATAGCATGGTTATATATGCCGGTTATTGCAATTAATGGTGAATTGGGTGCGCAGACTGAGCAGTGTATGGCGTATGCCGTGTATGGCATAGGCATCGGGACCCAACCGCACCCCTACCACCGCTTATCTCCTTAAGAGATAGTAAATGATTTGAAAAGAAATTAATGCAATGTTTAATAACTGGTCTCATGGACTGTGTTATTAAATAGGCTATATCTACACCAAATTGCGTATTCAGTTGCAGTTCACATAATTGTTAAAAACACTTCACGTGCTCTTAAAACTCAATGATAAGTGATTTTTTGCTTTTCTTAGATAATTAAATCGATAAAAAGCTAAATATTAGGTATAAATTAATTTAAATCTTGACACAAACTCATGAATACCTCATTTAGCGGTAAAGTAAAACAATTAAGGAAGTGATAGCAAAGTCTTGTGTATTTGCCGTTTGAAATATGATATAATACGCCATCACTTTGATAATAGTTAATCATTTTTGCGGGAATAGCCAACAAAAAGGCACTTACGGCCTCATAAAACAAGTGTTTCATTTCTCATTGTCTATTATTTTTTAATTGATTACAACTCCAGAACTTATAAATCATTTTAGAAGTGAATGAGGCTTTCGTTTCACATATACTTTGTAATGCAAACATTAATTCCCTAATCCTGTAATTTAAAAGCAATCGCTTTAATGGCTATAACTTATAATAAAAACAGCACTAAATTGCAAATTGAAATTTGAGACAAACTCTAATATTCGCTAAAAATATTGCATTAATAATATAACAAAATTCACGGCTTTTCATACTTCTGAAGCGTCTCATTAAAACCACTCTTAAAGCATAGGCCGTATGCCATAGGGTTATATCGAAATCATAATTTCATCAAAATTGCGGTGAAATTTATTTACACAAAAATGTTTGTATAATGAAAGACTGTTTTCATAACTTGTTGGACAAAATCACAGGTTTTGCTTATAATTCCAAACAATTTTCATATATTTATTGCACGAATTGAGCGATAGTTTGACGATTAACTCAGTGTTTGATTGCATCGTCTCTACGGGTTTACTCAAAACAGACAAATCCTTTGTTTTATTTGAATCAATCACTAAAAGAGATATTGATGTTTAGATTTATAAATCTTTCATCAAAAATGATTACTATTATAAACGATTGTATATTTGAATTTTAAAGGGAACACAATACTAACAATTGTCTTCATATAAAGGATAAATATGTAATCCTTTAAAAAGGATAAATTCTTTTCATCATTATTTAAGATTTTCTGAACTGAAGTTTAATTGGGAAACAACTGCAATGTTTGTTTCAATCTAAACTATAGTATTGAAAATATATTTATAATTAGAAATTGCAAATCAGTAATATTTATTCGTGTGAAACTTCAATATATCTTAAATACTGTAATAAATAAAATTTATATTATAAATCGTGTTTAAACTCAAAACATTGGATAATAATAGAAACAGAAATAATTTTTATTGAATAATAATGTTGCTAAATTATATTAAATATTTAATTTACAGAATTAAAATTGAAATAAACAACTTTTGAAATAAAAACACAACTAATTGGTAGTCCAGAAGCAATGCTAGGAGTAAAATGTAAGATCATATGAATGCTAAGAATATATTATTAATAAAGAAGTTCTCTATTAAGAGGTGTTTAGTGCATATGTTATGCAAATAAATTAGATTTACATATAATTATAGGCAATTCTATATATTAGAAGTTATACGCGATTTAATGAATAGTTAGCTTTTAAATTTTTAATTAACTTTTGAATTATTCTGAATTATAAATTTTCAAAAAATAAACTTTAGAGTTGCATTAAAATTTGTCAGCAATAAAAAACTAGAATAGTTTATTAACTAAAGAATTCAAATAATTTTTCAATCATTGTGAATAATACTGTAAATATTTTCCAATATATATTGCCAGATAATTGTGTATTAGATTATAGAAATGTAATCAAAAAATATGAGCAAAAGATAATCTCTGATTGCATTTCACTCAACCTTTCATCAATGCGTTTTGAAACAAAAATATAGTTGTATTTAAGAGAAGTTTATAAACTTATAAGTAGTTAAGTATAGAAGAAATGTTCGGCTCTCAGCAAAGGCTCGTTAATGTTTAGGAGAGGTATGAAAAAGTTATGGAGAGGTAGGAAAGGTATGGCATAATTATTGAGTTGTTGTAGTGATACCTAGAAATGACAGTTAATTAGAGAGAAAATTGATGCGAATCCGAATCCATCCGAATCCGCCAAATATTGTCTGACATTACTCTGGGTTCGTATGTGAATGAATCGATTGGTAGAGCACAGGTAGGCAATGGCGAGGCATTGGTAAGGCACTGATGAGACTCAGCCCCACTCAATCATAGTTACAGTTGTGGACGCGTTTTCAATCATTTCGGGTATATGTTTGAGAAATGCGTTTTGAATAACTTTTTGCCTGTGTTTCACTGTATTTGTGTGTATGAGAAGAGTGAGACGACCTCCCGGTGCGGTCACTTCCTACACAATTTATTTGTTTCACTAACAGAGATAACAATTTATTGGACAATAAAAGGAAACTTTTGTAAAAGCGTTTATCGAAATTAGTGATCAGGGAATCACACCTGAATGGAAACAATGAGACATCACTCGAAACACATTTATTATATGTTTTTAACTCATGAATAAAAGCACTTAATATTTGACAAAATACACACTAATAAGGTGTTGCCTCAATAGTGCTGGTAATCAACTACTAATAAGTAGTTACCATTAATTAGTGTTATGACAATTCATGACAATTTAGTTTTGCTGCCAATTCTATTCATTGCTATTGTATTATAATGATTACAAACATTATTGCAAACACTTTTGTAATTCTAGTTCTGTTCGATAGACATTCAATTGAATTGAATTATATTTATGTGAGAGTTATGCCATAGAAGGCATCGTTTTATTATATACTCCACTCTATTCTCTACTCACTATACCCTACCGTACAATACAACACATGCTAACAGATAATACTTATTAAGACTTTAAATCAATGAATTGTCGTAATTGTCATTGAATGGGTGGTACTGCACGGGTATTACTGAAATTGTGTATTAATGAACTCATAACACTTTATACAATATAATAGTATAGTATTGACTGGTGGCAAACAAGACGTCTCATTAATAATTTGCTGTTCATTACATTATAGCTTATATTGAATACATTGCTTACAATAACAGCTTCTGAGAGAAACACTGAAAAAGTCTCCCATTTATAGACGTTCACTGCAATTGGACTGCAATTTCGATCATTTCGTGACAAACGCCACATTTTTCAATCATTGACTGCATAATAATGAATATAATGCTATTAGAGTTAATAATAAAGCAAAACCCAATACTCTTATACTTGCTATTTTAATGAAACCACGGCACCGGTAGTCGTACTTTCTCTATACAAGTCTCGCACAAACTTATGATTCCTTTTTGTGTGAGTTTTGTTGAAAATGACAACAAAATGAGAACGAAATGAAAAGCAATATATTTATGGAAAAATGTTATGAAACTCAATAAGAGTATGAATATATAATTATTGTATTAATGATTGTAAAGTTTAATCTATTCCGAGCAAAGCACCAAATTCTTCACAATAATATTCAATGCATTATTCAATTAACATCACAATTGATATTCCATACAGAATAACCTATTACATGCATACTCTCTCTCTCTCTCCCTCTCTCTCTCTCTCTCTCTCTCTCTCCATACGTTTATTTCTTATTTTTTCGTTTCTTAACAATTTTCCGTTTATTATAATAAGTTTAATATTATTTTATTGTAGAAAAAAGTATTTTATTATCAATTTTGATGGTGTTTTGTGATCGACCATAAAATTCATTATCATATAATAGTTTGATATATTGTTTGGAGGTTTGTTTGAATCGTTTGAATTTACATGTATTTCCATCTAATTTATTAGCGTTTGATTACATGCCAGCTCTCGTATAGTGTATCTCAATATTGAAGGCGGATCTCAATTACCCGACGCTTTGGACATTTGCGATCAGGACTTGGATGGGAGTGCGCGCACCACTACACCACAACTCTGCGCACTTTCCACCCCTTATTAGTTGCACTTATGCTTACCCGACCCAAGCATAGCAAACATACCCAGTATTCAAGTCTATACTATTTGAACATTTTATTCACACATTCTGAGCAGTCTTTATTTCATCGCAAACTTCTTAAGGCCTGATCTCCTTTATCCAACACTTCGTATGAACACAATCAACGCTTTTCTTCACAAAAAAAGTTTTTAATTACAAAATACCTCAAGACTTGCGTATCATTTCATCTCATCCCGGCTTTGATCGCCTCCACTCGTCTTTGGTAAGCATTTCTTCTTTTTAATATAACTTTTATATAAATATTAATTAATTAATTAAATTCATAGTCTATTTAAATTGATTAAAAGAGCAGTTTTTTTATGAAAATTAATTAGAAATTTATAACAAAAAAGTTTCTGAATTCTTGTGAATTCTTAGCGTATGTGTGAACACAGAAAACTATTTATCAGAAAACCATTAAGAGTCGAGTGAATCGCATCTTTCAATCTTTACTTTTTGTTATGAAATTCAATGCAATTTTCGCGTAATTATTGTCAAAAATTTCATATCATATCAAATGCATTAGAATTGAATATATGCTGTATTTTTGATTGAATGTAAAGTCAATTTCGATGGTCTGCCGCCCAATCGGCTATAAGTGCACTATTATTTGAAAGCTATCTAACAGTGCCAAACAGTGGTGCCTTAATTACTTCACATCACATGTATAGTGACTAACCTTTATACATGTATTGTGCACACTATCTCCAAATACCATTCCATAATGTAAGACCCCCTCCAGAATATATGCAATCTTTTTATACACACAAACATTGAGCCAAATCCTGAACACACTTTTTGCAGCGATGAGCCAAACTTTAAAGCAATCAATTGGCACTATTGCTCAGTGCCTGTGCTCTCAGTGCTCTTTAAGTTGTAGTCCGACCACCAATGGAGCAAATTATGGAATCAAACTATAAAGCAAATTATGTGTCAATCAAAACCTAACTATAACCAAACTATAGCCAACAAACTTTCAAACTACAAGAATATTAGTATACATGTATTGAGTGGTATACACATTTATATATAGTGATGGCCACAAATGGTCTACAATTTAGTTGGCGGTATCTATACCTGTGCTGTGTCTAAGCATACTGTATAGTCATAGCCATAGTCTTATGGGTATAGCCATAGCCACAGACCTGTTGGCCACCCTGAAGACACCTCAATGATTGCGAGCACTTCTTTTGATTGAAGAGCACACATATCCCAGTCTTTTATGTGTTTCCCAAAACAGATAATGCGATCAACAAATGAAAGCAAAAAGTATTTCTTTTATTCAGTTGTGATTTTTGTTAACTTTCTATTCCTTGTTATAGAATTTGTTTTCAAATATAATTAATCATTAGATTTCGATCCGTTGTTAACAAATGAATGGCAAAGCAATTGCCGAAAATTGTTTGTTCGCCTCAATTGAATTCAAATGCCTTTTTTATTATGTAAGAGTGTATATCTCATTATTTTAATTTAGTATTTATTGTTACAAATGATTCAATAGGGAGTAATGCTTTACATTTTGCCGATTAATACATTTTGTTGTGAAGTTATAAAAATTTATTTAATTAAAGTGAACATCAATTGAATAGAACAACAATAATATAATAAATGTCTTTTCAAAAGTGCATTTGCTTTACAAATGAGTTAATTATAAATTCCGATTAAATCCATGAAACGATAAAAGATATTCAATTTTTTCGCACTTCGCTTATTAGAAAACTCCAAATCTCTGAATCGCTCTGACCTTCCAGTGAACACCGCACTCAGCCCTCCCTTACACGGGAGAGGGAGGGAGAGAGAGAGAGAGAGAGAGAGAAAGAGAGTGAGAGAGAGAGAGAGAGAGAGAGAGAGAGAACCTATGACTGCATAATAGAGTGTATCACAAGAATAGACAGAATAAAGACTCTGTCATAGAGTTTGTGTTCAAATGAAACTTCAATCCAATTGACACACAAAACTTGACTCCAGACATACTCAGACATACAGTACAATAAACTCTAGTACTACTGTATAACAGCACATTACTTGCGTAGCATACAAAACATGACTGATCAACGATCAATGATCATGGTCATATTGATTCAATGTTTTACTGTTAGAGCAAAACTTGGACTCAAAACTTTGTTCAATGCATTGAATCTTTGAATGCATTGACATTTGTTGGCCATTTAGTGGACGTGATTGATGTATTGGGAAGGAGTGAACATCAGGTGAAGTGATATCCGGTTTCCGTTTCACACAATTGTTGTGCATTTGTTTCAGTCGTTCCGTGCGTTCACTGCATTCACTGCTCAGGTATTCCCTCTTTTCACTCAATTATCACTTCATTTGACAACTCTTTTGTCATTTCATTTGCATTCATTGCATTCACCACTCATTTGCCATTATTTACGAATCCATTCATTGCATGACAAGACTGCAGTCCACTCTTTTGCCGCACTCTTGTCGGCGATTAGTGTCTCACGTGTTGTCTCATTGGCGCACATTCATTGCATTCACCACTCATTTGCCATTATTTACGAATCCATTCATTGCATGACAAGACTGCAGTCCACTCTTTTGCCGCACTCTTGTCGGCGATTAGTGTCTCACGTGTTGTCTCATTGGCGCCATTCCTACCAAACTTACCATTCATTCATAGGATCTGCGAATTGATACCAATATCTCATTGTTTTGTGTCTTTCATTTGCAGTCCTTTTAGTCATTCGTTTAGTCTTTGTTTTTAAATTATTACTTAAATCGCAACCAAATGGCAGACAATTCAAAGTGAGTACTGAAGACAAAAGTTTTTTGTTTGAAAAATGTCTAAAACTGTCAAATGGTGTGAATTAGGGGCCAAATCGTGGAGAACACGGCTGCCATTGATGTCGAGTCCGGAGATCTGGACGAAAAGCAATGTATGTATCAATTGGGTGATTGTCTCGTGTTTGCTGTCAATGTCATTAACCGGTATCCGTTTGTGTGATGTCTTAGTGGGCGCTCTGACCGCACAAGTGATGAACAATCCGGAAGTGTTGGCGGCCATGCAGTCCAAGTTGGCGGGAATGGTAGGCCTGCCGTCTGGCTATTACGACACACTGCCGACGGTTGTCAAGAGACGGGTGAAGGCGCTGAAGAACTTAGAAATGGAGAAAATCAAGATTCAGAGCCTATTCTACAAAGAGTTACACGAATTGGAGACCAAATACGAAGTGAAATACAATCCCATCTTTCAGAAGAGGAATGATATCGTGAATGGTGTCCACGAACCCAATGACGAGGAATGCAATTATCCGTCAGATTCTGAAGACGAGGACGAAGAAGAAGCCAAAGAGAAGGCAGTGAAGGCCGAGGAGAAGTCGGAGGACAAAGACGTGAAGGGAATCCCCGAGTTTTGGTTAACTATATTGAAAAATGTGGACATCTTTGCCGAGAATATTCAGGAACACGACGAACCCATTCTTCAGCACTTGAAAGACATTCGCGTCACTCTTAATAAGGAACCGGAGGTATGACTCACTCAACAGATGGCTCGCGAATGGAGTGATTGATTGGAAAACATTTGTTTGTTTAGGGCTTTAAAATTGAGTTTGTCTTCAATGCCAATGAATTCTTCAATAATGAAATTCTCACCAAAGAGTATGACCTGAGATGTGGTCCCGACGACGACGACCCCATGTCTTACGACGGCATCTCTATTGTCAAGTGTAGGGGGTATGACATGACATGACCTCTATTTGCCTCTTTCTAGACACTAATTGTGTTGTTTTTGGTCCAAAAGATGTAAAATTGATTGGAAGAAAGGCAAGAATGTGACCGAAAAGACCGTAACTAAGAAACAAAGACACAAATCCAAAGGACAGGTCAGGACTGTCACCAAAACAGTGAAGAGCGACTCGTTTTTCAATTTCTTCGATCCGCCCGAAGGTCTGTATTGATTGACTCATAAATAGAGTATATTTGACTAAATGTATGACTTGTGGATCAGTTCCCGAGAAGTTGGACGACTTGGATGATGACACCCATGACTTGCTTCAGGCCGACTGGGAAATGGGAGAACTGTTGCGTCAGTCGATAATCCCGAGGGCTGTGCTGTTCTTCACTGGCGAAGCGCTGGATGTGGAGGAAGACTACGACGAAGAGGACGAGGAGGAGGATGACGACGATGAAGACGAGGAGGACTCGGACGCCGATGAGGACTACTCTCCGCCGAAGAGCGCGGGCAAGAAAGGAGGTAAGGGTCAGAACCCGGCGACCGGACATAAGGGCAAAGCAGCCAATAGTGGAGACAAACCGCCCGAATGTAAACAACAATAAATAAAACTCTAGTTTTGATTACAAATCACTATTTTTAAGAATTTGGACATAATTTGAGTTTTTATACGATTAGTTGGCAAATGAATTTTGCATTATTTCCATTACCAATGTTTTTAAAAGTATAAACTATTTGATTATTTGCCTTTAATTTCTAATTAGAATAAAAGTTGATTTTTAAATTAATTTGATTTTGACAATTGATTTGATATCTAAAATCCTGATTGAATTGCAGCCAACAATTAGTGAGACAAATGTGTGGGCACTGAGAGGGACAGAGACTGAGAACTGCTTTAAACTAATTTCTTAATGAACTGAAGCTTTGGCGACAAAAGGCGATCAGACTTTTATTAAACAATTTAATGCAAACAAAAATAAGGATATTATTCATACATAAGGATAATATTCTCAAGTTTTATATTAAAATATATTTAATTTATATACGATTACAAATTGCTTTGATTTTTATGGAAATAATTTCTAACTTATCTATACGTTTATCTAACTGTTGCTCAGTTGAATGTACATCTCATCCTATATCACACTTTTATACATTTGAGATTAAAAATAAATATCTGTTTTTATTTAATCATTAAAATACTTTTCATTTTTGTCCTCACCGTTAAGTTTAAATTATTGGAAATGAATTTTTGTGATTGTTTTAAGACATGCTTCACATGTTAACTCGTTTATCAAAATGTTTGTATAAAATAACAGTATTTTAATCAAATTGAGATTTAATTGTAAATCACTAGCGAATGAGTAAACAGCTGTAAAAGTGGTCCAAATTATGATTCTTTAATTAATTACATAAAAACACTGATTATTGAGTTTATTATAAGACTTATTTAAAGAATGCTATAAAACAGCCATTAATTATAGGTTTCACTAAATCTCAGTTTAAAGACATTTTTGAATAATTTTTTAAATGTTGTGATTAAGAAATTTGTTTGAAAATTAGATAAAAATGTACTCAAAATCTATAATTTTTTATACAATAAAAACATTGAATGTCTGAATGGTCTGACACGTGAAAAACTTGTAAATCAAAGGACTCTCAGAAGCGTATCGACGATAAACACAGGCTTTGATGCAAACGTTGTGTCGATTAAATAAATATTTAGATTTGTGGTAATATATGGGTTACTGACAAATGTTTGCCTTTTTGCTATTTTCGTCTCAATCTCATTGATTTGTTGCATACTTTGAAAGTTCATGTCTTAACGAAGATTCGTGTCAAACATATTCTGCTTTCATCTGATTTGTGGACACAATTCTATTCAATCATATCTATTGACAGAAACATATTTTTAATGAAAAGTTTGGTAATTATGTAAACAATTGAGTGAAATGTTAATTTGATTGTCTCTGTGGAGACGTCTCTCCCCTGATAAGTGACATGAAATCCAATATGAGATCATTTGCTCACAAAACTCAATCCTTTTCACATCAAATCAGCAATAATTGTGGAAATGATTTCAAATGACAAGAATTTGATAAATTTAAACCTTTTTTTTAATTATAAAACCATTAAAAGAGGAAACATATACTGGAAATGACTTAACATTTTGGTTACAATAATATAACAATAATTTATAAAATAAGAAAATCACTGCAAATACATAATCTATAAGTTTGTGGTTAGTCTGCGAGACAACAGGCCAGACAACAGGCACCCAATAGTGCGATACAACAGCACTGTTCGTCGGAAATGCCGTCATTTCTTCGGTTCGTCTGTTCGTGAATTATAATCGTTTGTTGCGGTTGTTGTCCGTAAGGCTGTTGGGTGTATGGCTGTCCCTGATAGGGCTGCCCCTGATATGGCTGACCCTGATAAGGCTGGGGCTGGTATGGCTGAGGTTGAGGTTGAGCCTGTGGGTTCCAACCGGGCTGACCGTATGCCTGGCCGGGTGCTTGGGGCTGGTAGTTGTACGGCCCTGTCATGACATTCATATACATTTAGTATGCCTTCAAACCGTATTAATATGATATCAAACAATACCTGGGTTTGGGTTATAAGGAGGCGGTGGTCCCGACATTGTCCTGATTTGTCACACAATACGAGTCGATAATCAATGAAATAGTTTTTACAAATTCACTCAAATTTCAATTGATTTGTCAAAAAAAGAGTAATTAATGGAGAAATGACTGAACAATTGTAAACTGATCTCTTAGTGTAAGTAATTTTATTAAAATGACAAAACGTATGAAATATTCTGTTGGTTACCAATGAATCACTGATAAAGCACTCAATTATTGTATTGTTAAGCGATTAGATTAGATTTGAATACATTTCTGGTACATATGAATGAATCAATTGTAAACTGCGTTGAAATTCATTTCATTAATTGATGGCAACTATCCTTTGCATACATTTATTGAAATAACGAATACTAAATGGCTTTTAGTTTACTTTTAGTAGTTTATTGACCGTCTGTTTCAATAGAGAAGAGTTTGTTTAAAATAAAACATTTTCTGTATTCAATACATTTGAGTTTATACAGTACACCATTATAATTGTGATTATGGCCAACTTTATAGTTAATTAGATTTAACCCCCTTTTGATGATTTGACAATTGAATGGTCACAGTATAGTGCAGTACAGTACTGCTATAATTACTGAAATTTATAACAATACTATACGGTATAATAAATAATTAGCTTATAATACAAGCCTTATATTTTTTGTCGTAACGTTATTTTAATGAAAAAATTACCAGGTAAAACATTTTATTATTTTTATTTAATTACTGTACTGATAATGATTAGTAATTACCCAGATAGTATATTTTATCATGAGTATTAAATGTTACTTAAAACAATATGATACATAAAAATATGAATATCTTTAAAATTGTTAGTATTACAATGAATCATTGTCAATGAGTATTAATTTTACAATAAAATTATGTCAAAAATAATATAAATAACATTGGTGTCAATTTCTAAAATTTACAATTAAATGTGACTAAACAAACAGTAAATATCTTGTCGATTAGCATAGACATGCCCCTTCCCACCCCTCCCTATTTCATGCATTTTGACATTAATAGAAAAGTTTTTAAAGTTGTGATAAATTAAGTCTAAAGTCAAGTAATAAGTGGTAAAACTAAATATATTTGAATGAAATAATACAAAATGACGGGTCATTTGCATCTAATCCTTAAAGCACTGCAACAGAAGAGACATATGACTGAAGACATGCAAAGACAGGCAGGGATTTGACAGAAATATACAATCAATTGGTTGATGAGATAAAAAGGAAAGCAAAAACAGGCTCGGATTCGGTGTAAAAACAATTGTGATTCATATGGAGTGCTTTGATCGCAAGAATTATTTGGTGTATCAGTGAAACTGGTTTTCATTTGGCCTGATGTTTGAATGTCATTCAAAACGGAGTCACTTTTGGTGGCAATGATTGGAAACAGTTGTGGAAACGATTGGGAAGTGTTTGGCGATGGCTTCGAGGAGTCAGTGATGTTCAATGATGTCAATGAAGTCGTTGTCAGCATTTTCGTTGCAAAAAAGTTTTCCAATCATTTGATACTTTGAAAAATATTTTCATAAACTTTAGACACTTTAGCGAACATTTGCGACAAACTATTGGATTTGGTTTCAAATTTTAAGACATAATTCGTCGAAACACAAGAAACTCGATATGAAAGCAAAGTTTAGTCTAAAATTACTGATTTGTTTGCTCTACACGTCATATCAAAACTTGAAAATAAAGAGCACATAAACTTAACCACAATTATTGAATTAAACACAAATAATTTAATTAGAAGTCAACAATGTTATACTAATTAACATTAAAATAATATTTCTTATGATTACTCTAAGAAAATTAATTATAAAACTAATTATTAAATATGTTTTAATGAGTATCCATTTCTTATTGAAAGAATAATTACATGTAAATTAAAATTAATTAATTTCTATGAAAGACAATACTTTAAATGTCACATCAATTAAATTAACTTTAAATTATAGATTCGTTTGATTGTAAGCACAAAGAAAATAAGGAAAACAAAATAAATTAGTTTTAATACAATACTATTAGTATTTATATAATGTTTATAATGACTTTGAACTAAAAACATAAAACTTAACTTGATATTAATTTCACTTTCATATCAAATGTGAAATATTAATTTATTGTATAAACAAATTAATGTTGCATATTAGACATGTTGCACTTAATGTGTAATGAATATTGAGTCCAATTTAGTTGAATGAGTTAATCGCATATATGAATACAACAAAAACAGACCCATTGATAGCAATTGTCATGAGACTCATCCCCATTATGACTAGAATTTGTGATCAACTGTTGGTTTGAAGTGTTTGGAGTCCTATCACTAGTATTGGACACCAATTCAGACATAGTCTCAGTCTTCACACTAATATCGCATTTATTCCTATGTTTTGAATTGTCTATCGTATGACTCGGTTGAGAGACATCCAAATGATTGACGTGTTTGTGGTTATTCGTCGATATCTTTGGCTGTGTATTGACCACAACATTGTGTTCACACAATTGGAAACAATTTTCATTCAATGAATTTGTTGTCTCATTAATAACCGATGAATTCATGGCCTGACTGTAAGAATATGAGCGATTCATGAGTCCTCACAAACTTCTCAAACTTCACAAACTTGTATCCAGTTTATCATTTTTGAAGCAAACTTTTCTCCGATTAAATTTCCCAGAAATTTGAGTTCAAAACAGGATTTCAAACATTTTGTATTTAATGATATACACCAATAGAAAATTACAACATTCATTTACATTATAGTAATAAATCATTTGAGTTAAATTTTATGAAACATCACAATGTATTATAAATAAATTTAGTTTTTTAAAAATTTACAATTATAAAATCAATGCTTTAAAAAAGTAGTAAAATTATATTCAAAATACTGTTTCATGTGTTAAATGTAATGTTTGCATTGCACCGAGAGTTGAAAATTAAAAGTTAAAGTCAATTGTTTTGAGTAAATGTGTTGAAAGAAAGTCATTTAAAGGGAAAGACTTTTCTTTACCTGAATTGAAGTCAACATTTTGTTGATGACTTAAATCCTGATTGAATGGAAAGAGAGAAATGCATTCATAAAGCATTCATAAAGAGGTTAAGTTTATGTGCTCTTTATTTTCAAGTTTTGATATGACGTGTAGAGCAAACAAATCAGTAATTTTAGACTAAACTTTGCTTTCATATCGAGTTTCTTGTGTTTCGACGAATTATGTCTTAAAACTTGAAACCAAATCCAATAGTTTGTCGCAAATGTTGGCTAAAGTGTCTAAAGTTTATGAAAATATTTTTTAAAGTATCAAATGATTGGAAAACTCAGTTTTGCAACGAAAATGTTGACAACGACTTCATTGACATCATTGAACATCAATGACTCCTCGAAGCCATCGCCAAACACTTCCCAATCGTTTCCACAACTGTTTCCAGTCATTGCCACCAAAAGTGACTCCGTTTTGAATGACATTCAAACTTCAGACCAAATGAAAACCAGTTTCACTGATACACCAAATAATTCTTGCGATCAAAGCATCAGTCCATATGAATCACAATTGTTTTTACACCGAATCGTCGCCTGTTTTTGCTTTCCTTTTTATCTCATAAACCAATTGATTGTATATTTCTGTCAAATCCCTGCCTGTCTTTGCATGTCTTCAGTCATATGTCTCTTCTGTTGCAGTGCTTTAAGGATTAGATGCAAATGACCCGTCATTTTGTATTATTTCATTCAAATATATTTAGTTTTACCACTTATTACTTGACTTTAGACTTAATTGATCACAACTTTAAAAAGTTTTCTATTAATGTCAAAATGCATGAAATAGGGAGGGGTGGGAAAGGGAATGTCTATGCTAATCGACAAGATAATAATATATTTACTGTTTGATTAGTCACATTTAATTGTAAATTTTCGAAATTGACACCAATGTTATTTATATTATTTTTGACATAATTTTATTGTAAAATTAATACTCATTGACAATGAGTCATTGTAATACTAAGAATTTTAAAGATATTCATATTTTTATGTATCATATTGTTTTAAATAACATTTAATACTCATGATAAAATATACTATCTGGGTAATTACTAATCATTATCAGTACAGTAATTAAATAAAAATAATAAAATGTTTTACCTGGTAATTTTTTCATTAAAATAACGTTACGACAAAAAATATAAGCTAATTATTTATTATACCGTATAGTATTGTTATAAATTTCAGTAATTATAGCAGTACTGTACTGTACTGTGACCATTCAATTGTCAAATCATCAAAAAGGGGGTTAAATCTAATTAACTATAAAGTTGGCAATAATCACAATTATAATGGTGTAGTGTATAAACTCAAATGTATTGAATACAGAAACTGTTTTATTTAGGAGAAAGCCTTTATTTTAAACAAACTCTTCTCTATTGAAACAGACGGTCAATAAACTACTGAAAGTAAACTAAAAGCCATTTAGTATTCGTTATTTCAATAAATGTATGCAAAGGATAGTTGCCATCAATTAATGAAATGAATTTCAACGCAGTTTACAATTGATTCATTCATATGTACCAGAAATGT
>CAJPVJ010000338.1:0-27745 GCA_905397405.1 Oppiella nova
AATTCACAAAACCATAGAAATGGGAAAATACCCAAACATTCATTAATAGACTCCTTATGTCTTTCAATAGTCAGTAGGTTTTGTTTCAAAACTTCATAATTAATATGATTTGTGTCTCTAATTAATAGTCTCTTTTCCAAGAGATATACGGCATAACAGGTATGTATTAGTAGTAGTGGTATGGCTAGAAACCAACCAAATAATTCAATTCTCCATATAACATTAGTAAATAGTCTAATATAGTCATCACAATTACAAATAATGAAAAATAGTATGATATCTATTGTTATTGAAATGATTAAAATCAAAGACCATATTATTGTAATTATTTGCGAAAATCGCTTCAATCTATGTCTCTCATAGTCAGCCATATATTTGTGAATACCGTTAATAGTTATCCGTATTTTAGGCAGTTTTAGTTGGAAATATAACAAACTTAATATTATGATGATTAGTTTAATGGTGTGTGATATTCTGAATAGGTTGTAATGCAAATCAGCCATAATTATCATGCGATAAATTGCCTGGTACATATAAAAAATAATTGTTATTAATAATATACCTTTAAGTAGGTATTGTAGAAATTTTGTTAAAATCTTTTTTTCACTATTAATTAACATTATATCAAAACCCCATATAAAAAATATTATTGAAAATGGATGATTTGCAATAGTTCCAGGCATTTTATTTTATTTATTACTTGATTATTTATAATTAAATTATCCGACTCATACAGCAACAAAATTACAATCTAAATAACACAAAATATATTTGTTATTAATGTTTCAAATAAATGAATTATACATTTTAATAAAAAGCAATAATATCAATTAAATAATTATGTTTACTGAGTTTCAAACTTTGTTATAGCTATTGTAAATAAGATGTTACAATCAATCATAAATTGATCAATACAAAAAAAATAGTAAATATTGTATTATTGTATAAACTAAATACTAAGTTAAGACATTGGAGCCCAAGCCGTGTAATTTACACAGATTGAAAAAGCATTAGCAATGTAAAGTCTATCAGAATACAGGAAGGTCTACATACAGTGTACAATAAATAAAATACTTTATATGATATACTGTACGTATTATAAATGATATTTAAATTAAAATTGATACAGTTAAACATTAATATACTAAAATATAGACATCCAGAGTTGTTGCGAGTGAGTGAGTGAGTGAGAGAGAGAGTGAGAGAGAGAGAGTGAGAGAGAGTGAGAGAGAGAGTGAGAGAGAGTGAGAGAGAGAGAGTGAGAGAGAGTGAGAGAGAGAGTGAGAGGGTGAGAGAGTGTGTGTGAGTAAGTGAGTGAGTGAGAGTGAGAGAGAGAGAGAGAGTGGATGAGAGAGAAAAACTGAAAAAATAACCAAGGCCTAAATAATCTTGAAAATGTTCGCAAATGTCACGAATCGTGCAAATGAGAAAGAAAGCTAAATAAGGTCTGTTAGCGTTACTCAAGATACACCACGAGAAGGTCGACCTTATAGTATCTCGCCTAATTTATTGTGCGGTAGGTCCCTAACCCGCCCATCTCATATTTATATCGTCTGAGAGGTGCAGACCGAGTTGAGGAAATGGAGTTTTCTGTAACTAAAGGGAATCTTATTAATAAAATATAAATGGCAATTTTTAACATTTACCTAATAATGAATCTGAGCCTTAGCATGGGCTTGAAAACATGTCGGTTCTAATGTGTTCGATGTGTTGCAAAATGGGATGTCACACACAGAACACTGACGAGTCACTTGTTTTCGTATCCCTCGTGATTTACACATTTCACAGTCCTTTTGTTTGGGAATTTTAATAAGTGTCGCTCCTCTAGTGGCACAATTTAGACTCAATTCTGATGTGAAGATAACGATGTTTGAGTGGCCTATCAAAGACCTCGCTATTTTGAGTCTAAATTGTCTTGATGTCATACGACTCGTAGGATATGCGGATTTGAAGAGTATATATCCGTTATTCAATATGACATTCTTGAATAAATGCCATATAACTTGTGGCCACATAGACGATCGGTGAGGATAGGCTTCGTAATGGAGTTTCTGATCGAAATGGTCGACACCACCCATGAATTTGATGTATTCTTCGAGAATACCCGGGATGTCGATGTTACCCATACCACCAGTAAAATTCTTCCCTCTTCTTCTGACAGTGACTTCTCCTTTACCGAAGCAATTAGATAATGCGGTAACAATCTTTTTGTCAAACCATGTGACACAACAAAGTTCTCCTTTCCTTTTATAAAGGGGTCCTTTGTTTGTCTTATTGAGAGGATTGTTGCCTTTCTTGAAGTCGAGTGGACTGTCTCTACGGTTGGTCTGAAGTGTCCCACAGAAGCCAATATTCTGTGCCATTAATTCATTGGCTAATCCACTACTTGTATAGAATCTGTCTGTAAATATGATTTGACCAGGTTGTAAACCTGCCGACTCAGACAGACGCAACACAATAGTCTCTGAATAATTAGTTTTGATGTCTTTTGTGTCCGCAAAACATTGCCAATCAATTAAATAACCTGTTGTGGGCTCACAAACAGCGTAGAATTTAATACCATATTTGGCAGATTTCGATGGGATGTACTGCAAATCTTTATATCGGCCTCTAAATGCAACCAAAGACTCATCGATTGACACTTCCTTTGATATTTGGAAGAGTTCTTTGGAGACATTTGGCAAATGGTCTAAAAGTTTCCGGACTTTGATTAGCGAATCATTTGTCTCAGTGGTGGTAATGTCATAAAAACGGATGATTTGTTTGATTGCCATATATCTGTTGCGTGAGAGCCCTGATTTGATCTCAGGTGTGCCTACTAACGGATCTTTCGACCAATGATCGCGTTCGACGCTCACGCGCTTCACTCCCATTAATAGTTGAATTCCTATGAATTTCTTCAATTCTGTCAAATCTATTGGCTTAACGTTTGGTCTCATTTGTTGGATGAATTGGTTGCTGCAGTCGACTATTTCATTAAGAAACCGGTCGGGACAGTACAACCCAAATGTGTCAATTGGACTGTCCGGCACTGCAACTTTCGGACCAGGGGTTGAGGTGAATGGCGGTAACCACCAATCACTCCTAACATCCCTCTGGTCATCAATCCAATTTGTGTCTTCACTGTCCTGTCTGTCGATCTCCATCGGAATCTCCTCCTCATATAAACTGATGTTTTGATGATAATGTCGATCAAAGTCTGTGTTGAACTCTTCGACATCAAACTCCGGATCACTGTCCTCTCCGTTCTCATCCATGACTGCATTATAAGTACAACATATATATCTCATTAATAAATATATCATAATATAAGTTCACGTATTATAAATATAAAATTTTATAATCTAACCATTTACTAGCACATTACCTAGTACAATACTGTCTGACAGTATATTACTAAACAATATAACACCTAACATATTACCTAGCACATTACCTAATAAAATATAGCCTAATATATAATAAAATCCTTATTACTATCCCCTAACCTAACCTAAACCTTGTTTGGAACACCCAGGGCTACTTGCTTTACGGAACGTCCCGTACACGAACCGAGGTTAAAACCAACGATACTCGATGGTTAAAGTCATTCCAGAGTCGGTATGGATCCATTCGTCCATAGGATCCATACCTTTCCCTTGTTAGGGAATCAAACTGGAAGGTCAGGCAAGGCTGACTCCCCCCGCAAGACCCTTAAGTGTCCCCACGGTCCCCCCAACCCCGTGTCTAAAGTGCATGAATTTACTTTATTTTTATTCCTATTACCTTTAATCTCCTTTAATCCGACTTAGAATTGATTATAATTAACTTAAACACCGATTAAAATGACTTTAAATTGATTTGAAATACAATTGAAACGAAAGGTTTTGCGATACAAAGCGCACAAGACTTGCGACGCATTAAACGTAAACTGTATGCAGAGTTCACTTGTAGTGACTCATAGGTCTCACATCAATGACGTCCGGTACAGATAGTGAGGTACAGATAGGTAGTAATCATAAAATGTTTACTAAATCCGTTTGTTATACAGCAGATGTGTCCAGACATTATTTATTGATGTTTTTTACAGGTAAACAATTTTAGAGTAAATCCTAATTAATGTTATATTATTTGACAATTTTTATAATCCCTTTCATTATAAGCAATTATTAATTCCTACTCATACATGTGTTATGGTATTTGTGATTAGATTTTAATTAAATGATTACAAGTACTGTAATAATGCTACCTGGACACTTCTGTTATACAGAGTACATCATTTTTGGTTATAGATTTGTAAAGTTTTTATTTAAAATATGTAAATCTTATTTATATTGTTGGCTTTATTTTATTTATAAGTTTATTATATTAATACACAGTATTGAAAGTACACTAAAAATATTGATAATGATAAATTTTTGTGATTTTAAGTTTATAGTTCATATATCATTGTAACATAAAGTTAATAAAATTACATAATATAACAAATTAATTTAAATAATTTAATTCGATATTATATATTATACAGTGCATTATAAAAATATAATGATTACATATTTAATTCAATTATTTTGAATACTTAATTTAATATCTTATATTAATTACAGATTTCCAGATTTTTAATTTATTTATAATTTGACTTCTAATACGATAGTTATTATACAGGGTTTGCAGTATATTTATGAAATATGTAATTGTGATAGATAGTAGCAGAAAACACACAATACCTAATTCAATATTAGAAAAATAAATCATATAAATGATAAATAATGAATAAGCTGATAATGAAATAATTAATATAAAATATAACAAGGGATAAACATATATTTTAAGTGTATCATGTTCAATTGAAAACTTATCGATTGTATGTATGATTTCAAATAAGTGTATATTTGAGGGATTATGAATTTTATTTATTTTAATATACATGGCAGTCAATATAGCTGTATATATCTTGATCAATTTGTGGTATAGTATTTGCAACAAGTTCATCCATCCAGTTAAATAAAAGAATGTTACTGGACCATGGTGATAGTATTTAATGCTTGAAATATATGGTGTATTAAATATAGTGTCAAATATATCGATTGAATTCAGAGTATACACTGCCAGTATATAATATATTAAATGAAGTATTAAGTAAATCGCAATAGATTTATTATCTTGATGAATCTTGTATTTATGGCAATATGCTTGCAGTTCATCGTAGATTTCAAATATTTTTTGTGAATTAATTTTAACAAATAAATATGAAATGAACGTGGACACATATAAACACACACTAAAACATTGAAAGTAAAAGTTTACACAATGAGACATTTGCCTGAATGATAGCATTGTGTGTGTATTATTAGACCATTAAATGATGTTATAATAAATCCGGTGAACGTATAGTTCAATATGTTACTTGGGAAATTAATGCCGTATATTATAAATAGATTTTTAAACATTATTACTGGAATTAACATTTATAAAAATTTAAGATATAGCATTTTTTAGTTACTATTAATGCATTTTATATTAAAATAAATATCTTTTAGTGATATAATTACAAATATTTATTTAGTTATAATATTTTAAGTGAGTTTTTGACACATACGAAACATTAATAACTAATACAATGTCAGATAGCAAGGAATAATATATTAGATATAAGTTTTAGAAATCTAATATTTCACTTTATTAGTAAAGTCTTATGGTACTTATAGAAAAATATTATATATATTATATAACTTACAACTATTATATAATATATTATATTATAAGATACAGTAATGAAAGTTTATTAAATATTTGTCAATTATCCATGTAACATTATATTTAGCGCCTAATGAAAATATTACGAGTAGGCGTTAGGCAATAGTAATAAATTTTTATTATAATAAAATATGTTTAGAATTGACACTTGTCCAATTAATAATTATCATATATTATAAATGTACCTTTCTGTATTAATAGCAAATAAGTATAACATTAGGTTTACTTGCGTTAGAAAACAAAATGCTACATTTTAAACAAATAATATTTAGTCGTAAGCAACAAAATATTAAACGCATTATAATTTAAGCTTAATTTCTGAGTATTAATTCATGTATACATTTATTACAATGAGAGGCACATACAAAAAGTAGACAACTCTATGAGTAGTATACAATTTAGTATTGATTTCAATGCTATGCAGTCATGTATACATGTCTCCTTTTAGTATGTGCCTGTCTCAAATACAAATTCCTAAGAAATTAATATATTTATGCATTTTAGTAATATTACTTTTATTGTGCATAATGCCATTTATTAAAAATTGATTACAACTTATAAATTGTAAATGTATTAAGTGCTTCAATTAATGTAATATTTAGTATTATCATAAAGAACTTAATGTAACTAGATTAAATAGATTAGTTTTAGAAAAATTTATTATATAAGATATAATAAACTATATTAAACATTATTTTTATTAAATTATAAACTAGTAAACTAATTAGTTAAAAATATTTGAAACAGACAATATTTTCATTATAAAATTATTTAAATTGTTTAATAACTTAGAAACACAAAACAAACTATTATTACAGTTGTAATTAACTAATTTTTAATAATATATATATTTAATATTATTTGTTATTAGTTTTATTTTAATAATATGAATATACAGCAGTGACAACTTAAATATTAAAAAACAAAAAATATGTGGATCATAATGTTACCTATATATGTGCAATTTCTAGACATTTTCATATTGTTTTTATTATAGAATTAGAGTTTAAAAATATTCACCAACTCAACTAATTGAATCTATAATCAGATACATTTCTATGAGCTAGTCAATGTTTTAAACATATAAGGTATTTATTTTAGTGTTACAGTTTATAATTTTAAGTTAATATTTTATATCTCTCACTCACACTAATGTGTACTATATTTGTGAGCCAAACATATGAATCATATTAAAAACGTGTAAGAATTTGACTCCTTGGTTGACATTATGATGCCATTGGCGGTGGACCTCTCGGGTGTAGAGTTGAAGTGCAATTACGCTGTAATACAATACATATAATAAATGAAAAATACATATAATTATATAAATAATAGTTCAAATTGTCACAAAAGTATACCTTTTTTGTAGAAAAGTAATAATACTTTTATCTTCAGACTGTCACTCAAATTGATCCCAAAATTTACGTTTTGATTATTTTTAATGATTATATGAATATTATTTGTAAAATATTTTACACCACATATAACACTATAAGACAATATTTTTAATTATACTATCACTCAATGAGTAACAAAATACTGTTTAAACACCGATTTATCTATACTCTGAAATAATAATTAAATACTAAATCATAATACAAATGACAATCAATTCAATTGAAACACAAAATATTATCAAAATATTACTTTAAATGACAATTCACTGCAAACTCAATGCAAATCAGATTTCAAATGATTTTAAAATTTAAATAAAGGATTTGAAACCATAGACCAGTTTTAGTCTAACCATTGAACTGATAATGGATGTTCTCGGTTTTGCAAATGGCAGATTGGTATTGCTAGGTGAATTGACATGAATAACAAACATGTTACACAAAAATATAAAAATCTGATTGCTCCTGGTCACCGAAAAACACGAAAAACCATTTGGCTGTTTAATTTTTAAGGGATATTAATTTTAATCATTAAATATTAAAACAATTTCAGTGGCTCATTGGTAATGTGTCGCACACTTAACATTTTGTACCCGGGTTCTATTCCACTTTCAGTTCAATTATTTTTTCCTTTATTTTTTGCTAAATTTGGATAAATTTAAAATATTAAAACAATTTCAGTGGCTCATTGGTAATGTGTCGCACACTTAACATTTTGTACCCGGGTTCTATTCCACTTTCAGTTCAATTATTTTTTCCTTTATTTTTTGCTAAATTTGGATAAATTTAATGTTATTTTTAATTAATTTAATGTAGTATATAATTATTATTACAAAATATACAATTAAAGTACCAAAATATAATAACCAAGGTAATTTAAAGGTAATTTATATTATTGGTTTGTTGGATTTACAATAAAATTTTCTATTACAGTCTGTATAAAAAACTTCATATAATTATCAAATGTATAATAAGATTGATATAATTAAATTAATTATTCATTTATAACTTTTTATTAAACATGTTTAAATAAAAGAAAATATTTTTAATTGTATTCGTAATATACTATATTTCAATATTAATAATTTTATAAAAAATATAATAAAATTAAAAATTTTCTGAAATTATATTCAAGCTGTAATATAAAAATATATTGCAAATCTAACAAACCAATAATATAAATTACCTTTAAATTACCTTGGTTATTATATTTTGGTACTTTAATTGTATATTTTGTAATAATAATTATATACTACATTAAAATAATTAAAAATAACATTAAATTTATCCAAATTTAGCAAAAAATAAAGGAAAAAATAATTGAACTGAAAGTGGAATAGAACCCGGGTACAAAATGTTAAGTGTGCGACACATTACCAATGAGCCACTGAAATTGTTTTAATATTTACAAATTAAACAAACCAATAGTATAAATTACCTTTAAATTACCTTGGTATTATATTTTTGGTACTTTAATTGTATATTTTGTAATAATAATTGTATACTACATTAAGTTAATTAAAAATAACATTAGATTTATCCAAATTTAGCAAAAAATAAAGCAAAAAATAATTGAACTGAAAGTGAATTAGAACCTGGGTACAAAATGTTAAGTGTGCGACACATTACCATTGGGCCACTGAAATTCTTTTAATATTTTTTGATTAACATTAGTATCCATTAAAAATTAAATAGCCAAATGGTTTTTCGGGGTTTTCGGTGACCAGGAGCAATCAGATTTTTATAATTTTGTGCAAAATGTTATTTATTCATGCCAATTCACCTAGCAATACTAATCTGGTATTTGCAAACTGGCGAACATCCACTATAAGTACAGTACTATAAATAAGTTATTATAAATTACAAAAAATTAATGGAAAAAACATATTTTTAGTTATATAAGTTTATATTTAAGATTACTTTTATATGTAAATATAATTTTAAAGAATATTCTGTGCCGTATATTATAAATACAAAATAAAATATTTCACTTCAAAATACAGTAAATTACTTTTAAGCAAATTGAATTTAGTAAATGTTTGAAAATATAAACAACTTCATTTACTTCTAAACTGTTTACTGATTTTAGTACTGTATGTAAAAGTACTGTTTAGTACTGTATGTACTGTAATGTAAAACATTTACTAAAAGTGAATATTTTTAGGGATTTTAATCAGCATAAAACTTAATATTGATTACTTATTCTTGCATTAAAATAAAATAGATATTAAATAAATGGGTAAAATTTAATCAGCCTAAAAATTATTGAAATATTTTAATATGATCACTAATTTAGTCTGATGAATTCACATTTCTATAACATGTGCTTACTTAATTTGTAGTCGTCTGACTTAAACATGTTTATACAAAATAACAAGTTTTCCACATAATATTATACTCTCTTTTAATAAAGAAGTCTCCTGATGATTTAAAATTAAGATCTTGAGGGCAACACAACTATGACAACGACTACATGTGTTGTGGAGTTTTCCGATGGAATTCATGAGTGAAACTCCAATAATAAACACTTATTTATAATTGAAATTTTCAGGCAATAGTTCACTAAAAGATTTTAATCATATAATAGTTCACGAGGTATAACAAAAATATAAATTAATTCTAGGCGTGAAATAAATGTATTTCATAATTAATCTTGGTTATAATGGAATATGCAATGTGGAAGTTCACTCGCACTGAGTAGTCATTATGTGTTAAGCTTAGTTTAATTGGTTTCCCAGTGTTGCTATTATATTCTAACAAGCTAGAAATATAAATTCCCAATGGCATTAGATAGCAACTGTTGTTGAAAAGTCTTTATTAATACTTTTGACTTATTTCTCAAATTTCAATTTACTTCTCATTTATAAGGTATTTATTTTCATATTTATTTTTATTAATATTTAGACTGAAAGGAGAGAGCTTTACTTTATATAAGCTACAGGTCTTTCAGAATGTACTGGAAATTCTTAGCAAGTTTATATAAAGTCAAAACAAATCTATTCGTAATACTAAACATCTTTTTACAAAATAACATAATTTTACTAATTAAAAAAGTTGTCAAATAATTAATCTATAACATAATATACTTGTATAACATAATAGATTATAATACTGTGCAATGAAAACATTCATTAAAATATCATTATTTTTATAATGGATAATAACTTTATTGTTTATACATTTTTTAGTTAAATTTTAATGATTGATGTCTTTGTCTGTTAGTTAATATATTATTCATAATTCCCGACAAACCGACCATCATTTCAATTATACAGTACTGTATAATAAATAAATTTACTTTAGAGTCTAAAGTTTACACATATTACACACACTAACTATATGTAAAAACATTTCAAAGTCCTTGATAGTTCAGGTAATTATTTTGAAGTATCGGGAAAATACGTAATGATTTTAAAATTGAAATAAAATCAAAATTATATGTTCAGTCAATTTCTTACTAAGAAATTCTAAGCAAGTTGTAATCCCTATGTAGTAAATAATTTTGTAGAAATAATTGTCAAAATAAATATTTTTATATAATATACCTTTTTAATAAATTTTATATTAACGGCCACTTAAAATGTATTTATTAAGTATTATTATTATTATTCCCTTTTTTTATATATTTATTTTTATAACTTTGATTGGACATTATATAATAATCATAATAACATAATTACAAATTTATATTGCAGGAACAATATAACATTATATTAAATATTAGTCAACAATCTTATTTATAATAAGTAATTATATAAATACAGTATTAATAACACGATTGAGTATTCTCTATGTTATTATTGTTTAATTAATATAAATCAAGTAAAGGTTGTAAAATATTAATATTAATGAAAAATAATAACAATTTCATTACAAATATTTAATTAGCCTAGGAAACCGGTAAACTAAATACACGTAACAATTGAATACATGCAAAGGGAATTAAGATATTGAATCCAGGAAAACAATTTATAAATACGATAGATTACACTTACTGAACAATACTAAAAATAAAAAGCCATGGTATAATATAAGATATGATATTAATATGTCCATTATAATATTGTTATCACCGGTAATATACTGTATATAGTACTGTCACAAATAATATTTATATTAAAACTTATATTTATTAAAAATATAAAGTAAATATATTGTATGTTATATTATGGAAATGTTGGAGAACAAAATAACATTAACAACTCTAATAATTTTTAGATACATTTTAGACAAAACTCTTTTAAAAATCTAAAAATACTGAATATTGAAAATAAACTTTAAATTATTTATTCTGCAAAGATATTATAAACATTTTGCTAATAAAATCAATAAATTTATATAAATAAATAGTTCACTCATTCAGTATCAAATCAAACACACATTTTCACTCATTAAATAATAACTTTTGAAATATATGTCATTATTTGTTTCCATAAAATAATAATACTAAAAACACAAAATTTTCAAAAATATTTAATAAAACTACCGAAAAATACTTCGTAAATATCCAATTAAAGAGTTTTGGGATTTTTATTTATTATGCAAACTTGGAAATAATGGCATAAATAAGCGATTACAATTACCCAATAACATGCCATTTGATCATTATAATTAATAAGAATAGACCTCGAGCTATTGACATTACTTATTAATTAAAATTGTATAAAGTGCTTTCCAATTGACAAATTAACCATTCAATTTATATAATATTAATAAAGCTTGAAGTGTTGTCACATTCAATACAGTACAAGTAAAAGTTTGAAAGCTTGATATAAGTGATATTTATTACCTAAAATAAAAATGTAATCAATAATTATGGAAAAGTTTTGTATTTGAAAATATGATTAAATACATCGATCGGTGTTACATTGAAACAACTGCTCAAGGAAGTCAACATCTAATACTTGTCACTCAATTACTTATTTTTATTAAGTTTGACTCAATAATCAATATATTTTTTATTGTAAAAGACATCACCCATTAGAAAATATTTCTTACGTGAAAATAATCTTATAAAAGTCTTATAATAATAATATTTTAATTAAACTATATTCTGGATATAACAAAATTAATCTAATTAACATGTTAACATAAGTATCTACTTTCTATATATAGAGTACATTGACACAAAATCAAAAATAATTCTCAACGTGATTGATAATTAAAATATAATAATAATAATATTTATAAAACAATGTCATAACAAATTAATTTAACGTTGATAAATTGTAACTGTAATTGATAACTTGTATATTTTTGTGATAGGAAAGCAAACTCAGGATATTATGGATTGCATATGAACTTTTATACCTTGCTCCCAAGCAATAAAACATTTTAAAACTCATATTTCAATCCATAATCCTAAATTTGCCTTCCTATCACAGATTTATAAATTCGTTACAAAATAAATACATTCATTTATTTTTATTTCCTAGCCAAACTAAAGTAAACATGCCAAATTAATTTCAAATACTAGTATTAAACACGTGTTGAACTCATGCTAACCACATACCGAGTGGCGATTGAGCTCTCATAACAAAAAAGCGATTAAATAATTGTCGGACACTTAATAAACATTAATTTATTATTAGATCTAGATTAGACATTAAATTAGTTTTCCAATGGCTACTGGAAATGTGAATCAAGGAAAAAAGTAAATTGATACCTAATTATCATATCATGAATTCAAGACACCTACAGATTGGCATAAAATCAAATACGACAAACGACACGTAATCAAAATCCACTTAATTGTAAATTATAATATAGTTAGCTATAAATTGACACTATAGTAAGCTACCGTACTATAAATAGTAGGCTCTAGTCCTCAAAGTGACACTATTTGAGTGGAAATTTCTTATTTTTTGTTCAAACAATTGATTATTTGTTTGGATATCAAGATAAGAGAGAAACTAATTACAATTTCCAGGTTTATTCACACGAATGAAATTACAGCTCAAAGTTATTTTGAAAATACAGTCAACTGTTTACCTTACAAAACATATAATACATCAGTAATTTGAGATGTGTCGGGAAGAACCCACCTTGATTATTTTCAATTATCTAAAGCTAACATTGAATTCAATTTAATTATCAATACCTTTCAAATTAAGGCTTTCAAACAAATTTTAAAAATAGTACAATGTGTGAATAAGAATAAACTTTAAAATATAAATGAAAATTTAGTAATTAAAAATAAAATTCATAACATAAGCTTACTTACATTGAAAATCATTAAAATTTAAGCTTGCTTAAATATTTTAGTATGTAAATGTATTCTGTATTATTTTCCCAAAAGGTTTTGTTGTAACAAATCCTAGAATTTATTTCTACACAAGAGTTATGTAATAAAAATGAAAACACTTTTGAATGAAAAATGAAACATCACTTCATATTAGGTCTACAATAACTTGTTTTCCAAAATTAATTTCATACGAAAGACATTATGACATGACTGTCATTAGCATAGAAGGCCAGAGGGGACGGTATTATTTTTATTTCAATTAAAATCTCATTTGTTAATATTGGCTTATAAGTGACAATGGTATGACCAATTGGCATATAATACTTCCTATATGTAGTATTTATACATATTTTGTTATTTTATTTTGTTTTAATCAAATAATTTAATATTACTGTATTTTCATTTGCAATAAATATCTTTATGCTCCGCTAAATAATTATAATTGATCACAATGCTTAATATTATATAATATATATGTAGTAATAAAAATAAAGCAAAATTAATTATAATTGGACAGAATTTTAGAAACAGTAATATTCAGCGTATTTGACAAAATCAACTACTGTACCAATTAATTAAATATAGTTTTTAAAATGTTGACATTACTTTTTATTAATGTTCTTACAAGTTAATTAATTTAAATTTCCATGATGTTTACCACTTTTAATACTATACATTTACTAATCTGTAATAAGTATTATTAATATTTGAATATATTCTACTTATATTATACGGAATTTCATCCGTTTTCAAATAGATTTTATTCATGAATGACTCTTATAGTAGATTTAACCTGAGATAAATAAATTTATTTTATTTTAATATAAATAAATAGATTCGTATATTATATTAAATTCCTTGTGATTGATGCTATGTCTTAATAAATTTGAATTTACAAACGAATTTAATAATAGATTTATAAATGATTAGATTATACTACATACTGTCTACGACATAAATTACTTATAAAATAAATTATAATATAATCTGAATTTTATTTTTTTCTCTCTCATTGCTAATTATTATAGTATTTTTAGAGATGCTGTGTATATATACTAGTAATTGAATCAATTATTTAATGAAAGAATTTGTTGACATAAAACACAGAATTGTATACATTCTGTATAAATACTGAACATTGAATAAAAATAATAAAAACTTTTATGCGAAGTCTATACCGGTATATATGAACAAAACAATTTTCAAAATTAAGTTTTTCAATTTATTCAGATTGCGTAAGTCTTTACTTTGAAAAATGTCAAACAAACTTCATTTTAAACTTCAACTCAAATTATTTAAATAAAATCAATGAAATGCAAACTTGTTTTGATTTATGGTATTTGATTCATACTGTACAAAACTAATAAAAATTTTATTTAAAATTGATTAAAAATGTTTTGTATTAAACTTCCGAAAATATTGTAAGCATAATTAATAGCTATTATATAATATTAGACAAACTATTTTGGTACATAAACTACAATAAAGTTTTATAAGAGAGGCCAGGGTAATATTTTATTCAATGAGAAATATTTTTGACATTTTAGTGTTTTGATGGAACATAAGTATTTTAAGTATAATGGCAATTAGTCAAACTTTTTTATGTACAAACTTATGTCATAAAAGTGCTAATGTTATTCAAAATAGTGTTATAATAAAGGGACCGAGATCATTAATTTATCTATAATTTATATAATGTTTTACAATGACATTAAATAAATCATACTGTCTAATTTTGATATTTTACTCTAACATATAATAATTAATTATTATGCACCCTCTCACCCAACTATATAAGGGCATGTTAAGTTACATTATATAACACAGTTGTATGAGTACAATACAATATTCACACTTACTACACTATGTACTGTATTTTATAATAAAATAAAATCCCTTTTTAAATAATTGGGGAGTTATTTTATTTAATTGTACTTTGTAAACGCAAGTATAGTTAATAATAAAAGTAGCAAGCTATATTATCGGTAATCGGGAGCCGGCGGTCAGGCTGAATACCCGGTTAACCCGACAATATCCATTTAAGCAAAAAATATTAAAAATTACTTAACATTATATTTAATTTATTTTGTAAATATGGTACTATAATACTACTATTTATTTTTTAAACACAAAACTATTGTTTTATACCATTTTATAAAATAAAAAATTAATAAGAACAAAAATGTTAACAACATTATAGACGATAATATAGTAATAAGATAACATGACTTAATGTCTAAATCTAATGCTATCCCTACGTCTAAATTAATTATTTTTTCACTAATAAGACTTAAAAGCAAATATAATGTACATTATTTCCCAATAGATTTTCTAACTAATAAAAATCACTAACTAGTAAGTGTGCAGCTTATATATTCTATAAAAACTTTTATTTTATTAAAAACGGCATCAAAAGCTTTAGATAAAACATTAAATTTCAAATCTAGTGAAATCCACTGGATTTCCTATACACTAGGTGTGAAACACTGCATATAAAAAACTATGTATTTTTGGTAATGCTTTTATAATTTTAAAAATAAATTCTTATTATGGAAAAACATTTTAAAGTATAAAGTAAAGTGATTTCACAAATAATAGCGAATAACATGAATCAAAAAGATTAATCAGTAAAATGGAAATGTGAAAGTTTATATAAGAATAGACATTGATTTTTATACAAAACGATATAAAATTGAATACCATATCTAAAATGCATTATCGTTTTTATTATATCAACATCTAAAATATTTTTCAATAAAAGTAACGATTTTTTGTTTATGTGACAAATATTATACAATGGTAATGAAGTGTAAAATTCTGATAATATTCTGTAATATGTTTATCATAAAAGTTATGAAAGGTTCACTCGTAATGACTACATTAAATTCAATTCATGAATACAATATAATGTTGAACTATTTTCATATGACTATATACAGTACTAGTCCCGTAAACACAATTAATTGAATTTTCCTACAAATCAGTGCTTATTTATAGCGATAACAGTGCACAAAACTAAATGCAACTACAAAATCTAATTATGGTCGCGTTTGATTACTATAGTCTTAATAATTAATTTCTTATTTAAACAAAAATTCAATTATATCCCAAATTTCGCAATTCTTAGCGAAAATGTATAGTGCACCTAAATTAGAAATACAATAAAAATGCTTTCCAATATCAGTTTAATTTAAATAAAATAACTCATTTAAATATAAAATAATTTAGAAATGCTGCATTAAAATTCTCTAATACAAACACGAGTTGTTGAAATGCATTTTAAACATAATAAAATATAGTGGTAGAATACAATTGTAGCTATAATTATAGATTTTAGGAATAAATTGAATTATATTATAAATGATTAGAGTGCTATTTATTAGACTCACCTGTTTGTGGTTATAAATTAATAAAATTGTACTCAAACTCTTATAAAAGGAATTTTTGAGTGCATTAGTCCTAAATATATCACAATTTTATAAAAGCAATTTTATATTATATAAAAGTATTAAGGTTGTGCATTTGTTTTTGTTTTCTGATTTATCAATAAATGTCATTTTATAAACTATTTTATTTCAATTTTTCACTTACAAAATCTTATTTGAAATTTGATTTAAAATATTTTATTTTTTAGTTCTAACTGGTATAAACTTAATACATACTCTGTAAACTGACAATAGTTCAACAGTAAGTTTAAGTACAAACCTAAAAATAGTTATTTATATGATTATATATAGTATAATAATTAAGGATTATTTCATATAAGCTTGTTATTGTTAATATGACAAAATTTATATTTTACAAAAGGATATATGAACAGTAAATTAAAAATAGTTGTATACATTTGAAAAACATTCTTATTTATAGTATTTAGTTTGCTACGAAACTTTGGCATTAATTGAAAGTTTTTTTCCTACATAATAAGCAAACAGATTATATTGCATTTGAAAGTTATTGTACAGCATCTCATCCCATGTCATGCCTTATTATATATGATATCAAAACCTATACAACATTTATGTCTATTTCTGTCACAACTTCTTTATTTATAAATTACTCTTATACTGTATTTGCCACTCGAAGTGTTTTATTTAAAAAAATTCAAAACACATCATACACTTGAGAACTCCTCAAAATGTATCATTTTTTGATTGGATTTACAAAATTTTATGAGCTATAAAATTTTCATTTCAATAAAGTTAACTATATTTTTATTAATCCATTAACCATTAAAAACTTTTATGGATACTTTAAAAAATAATATCTCAAGTGAAAACGATATTCAATTAGAGTTTTCGATAAAACTTTTAATAGATATTTACTTTTTTGACGATAAATCTCCAAGAAAACTTGTCAGACTAAATTATTGTCGAAAGTTAGACCATACCTAGACGTAAACATGTGAAATAAGCAAACAAATGGATGAATTAATTAAAGTGGTAATTTTTTTAAAGTAAATACAAATATTATTTATATGGACACCGGGATTACAAACATTTACACAGTAATTTATATTAAATTTCTTTTTTTTATAATTAATTTTAAATATATTTAAATAGACATAAAAACTAAATGGATTTCTAATGAATTCCCTTATTTATTGCAAAAACTAAAATCCCGTTTCCTTAAGGGAAATGGATTTCAAGTCCACACTTTTTTTAGACATCCCGGACTAATTGGTTTTATATCTATATTTTATGTAACGGTGCACAGTAGTGATGAATAGTCTCTTTATTGTCTTTATTGTCTCGCAAACAATATTATGCAGTTAAGTGTCTTTTCAGGGCTCACTATATTTATTATCATAAATTTACACTCTATTCGAGTGTTTATTGTATATAAATCTAGATTTTTCAGACGTCCACACAGAATATCAATAGTAGTCGAGTGGTCGATGTGTTTATTATAAATAACTATCAATTCTTATATTGTATTTACATAAGATATGCAATTTATATATTACAGGATTAAAGTTTGTCAATGATGTATAGTGTATTGTATATTTAATATCTATGTCACAATTTACAAATATCTTAAATGATGGCGTAACATAATGCTTTATTATAATTTTAAATCATCCCAATTCTTAGTATTCTTGATACATGTTTATCACTTTCATACACTTATCATTTATAATTAGATCATTATACGAGTTATCAGTGAGCTTTGCCATTTATTGAATTCACTTTTGCTAACTTTTTACAATAAAATCGATAATAATAGACTGAATTAACCAGAAGTAATGAACATATAAGACACTAATAATGAAATGGTATAGTAATTAACATCTACTAACTGACACAGATTACATTTCTAATGTCAGTTACAAATCTAACTACGGTAACATTAAATCCACTTTATGTATTACAGTAAATATAACATTACTGTTATTTCACAATAACCATTATGTTACCCAGGCAAAATACATTTAAGTACAGTATATACAATATTATAGCACACATTTTCATAATACAGTATTTGCACATTACCGGTAATATACTGAATTAAAAATAATAAATGTGTGGATAATACTGTACAATCGCTCATTAAATATGAAATGATATTTGCTCCATGTAATTATTTTTCATTTATATTGTATATTGTAAATGTGCAAAAAAGTAACTAAACATTTTGACAAATACCAGTACTTACCTTTTAACAATAAGTTATACTGGTACTTTACTTTATACTGTAGTAAAAATTTGGAAATAATCACCTTTACTTATGATGTGGATTATGATATTAGCAAGGTATATTAGACACTGTATTACATGAAAAATTTCACATAATAGCCGATTAGGCAGAAAAAGTTTATAAAAGTATTTATTATTACAATAACTTTTATATGAAAATAAACTTATATTTTACACTTCATTAAAAATTACTACTATTTGACAGAACAAACAAAATAACTTTCAATGGTTTCGGTTAAAAAACTTTATGAAATCATAATTCAGGCTTATATCCAAACTTATAAGACATGAATGAGGTAAATACTGTATTGTCTGTGGACTACAACCAAACACTTTGCGAATATACAGCGAAAATCATTCACTTCTTGTGTCTCTTATAACTGACATTCACTTGATTTCTAGCTTTCACTTCAATCTCGAAAACCTGTCGCTCGGAGTCGACTCATACACCACTCGTAAAAAACATTCGTATTTACCGTAAATACCTTTAGAAAAAGCTTTTCAATTGCTTTTTAAATCAATTTTTGATTAAATTGTCAAATATTTGAGAAACATTTTCACAAATGTTATTTCAATTTAATCCGACATTTTTAGATATGTACTGAATGTACTCCTACGATTTGTACCTAGCAATATATTTGACTCGATATGTAAATTTAGTGAACAATTTGGTTATATAAAAAGTTTACTACAAAACTATTTATAATAAACTCAATATGTCTCCATTTGTGACAAATAAGCGATAGTTTACTTATATTTATCATTTGATTAGTAGTTTCAGTAACTTTTTATTTATTGTCAATGAATTTCATGTCACAATACAATTAATTCAAATAAATTGAAATTGAAAGCATTGAAAATCATGAGTAATTTATTGTATATAAAAAATGCAATTATTGTACACTTATTGCCGGCGATTTGACACTCAATTCAATGAATTGACTGCAATTTGATGCGAATATCGTCTCACAAATCGTGTCAAACCACTGGACACTAGTATGCCATCAAACAGACAAACCGTTCGTTCGTTTCAATCATCACTCGCTCTGTAATGACAAACACCGGCCGTAAGAACCGTTCGCAACACCACTCATAACACCAATACATCAACAAATGTCTCACTTATGTCTGGATCTCTTGGACGTGGCTTTCTTTGACCGATTCTGCGACGACTTCGCGATCTTCGACGGAGTGACGCCTTCGTCGGCAGAGAGGGCGCCGTCCGCTCCCGCTATACAAACAGAGAGAGAGAGAGAGAGAGACAATGAATGGGCGGTGAAAGGGGTGGGCATTGGATGCCAAGGCATACCGTCTTCGGGACCACTGTTGGCATTGTGGGACTCATTCTCAGAGCTCTGGTCCGCCGACTCCTTCTCCGACTGTTGCCCAGAGACGGCCTAAACGACACACACAAGTGGTTACCATCACTGCGGGTATCAATTGGCGCACCGAATGGTCACTCACTTGACTCGACGTAATGGACGACTTGGAGAAGAGACGGTCGGCCTCTTTGAACTTACGGTTCCTTTTGTCGGATTTGCTGTTCGTGTTCCTGAAGACAACACAACACACCCATCAGTGGTGTCAACACAACAACACACGACAGACCTGTTGGCCATGAGATACCGGTCCCATCCGCGGATGATATTGCCGTAGAGGTGGGTGTCCTCCAAATAGGAGCCCTCGAAGGCGTATATCTGTCGCTCCAGATTACACAGCGTCTCCTAAATGTTGAGGAATGCAATGACAATAAGCTTATGGCGTGGATTAGCTAATGGTGATGTGTCTGTTACCGCTATGTCGGCCCTGCGTTTGACGAGTTCGGCCAACTCGGCCCTCGTGTCGATCACCGCCGCTGTCGATGCCTTCGACGCCATTATTATCACCCAAACTATGGTCGCAAATATGTCACTGCACTCAACGAAGTACGTCCACTCTATGGCACGTTTCAAGTGACACCGCCTCTCACTATAAGACGTGTAAATACTGTGTGAATAAAGTGCACGTAATGTATGGCGACTAACGGGATATTTATGAGTTGCGATTTCAAACACACTGTTGAATGCGCCCATCGTTTCACACATACATTACGTCCCCTTTGAATGTAATGCAAAAGCAAACGTAGTGTTGAGTTGTGTGAAAAGCAGTGCTCGCCTAATGCGAGTGAATGGTGAAAGTGTTTCAAATGTTTCGCTCCCAAAGTATTAGTGCCCCCTTTGGGCTCCATTCAGTGCTTCACTGCCCGACGTAATTGTCAACTCACACACGCATTGTGTTTAGGATTACAGATAGTTTGACAGTGAAAGTGACATCAGATATCATAAATCAGGCGGTAATCGACATTTAAAAGCGATCGCTGGTTAGCGAGTGTGGCATTGAAAGCCTTTTTTATAGTGTTTTTATGCATTTATTTTTATACATGTTTTACGGCTTTAAATCATATCTAAACTGACAGTTCGTATCGCAAACACAGTGCCAAACAAACCGTGCGTTTGTCTCAATCAATACAATGCTATACATGTAGTGACTGTCTGTATAATATGTTGTAATGTGTGTTATACTCAATAAATAAGTTTATTATACCGCAATCAACGTGTTTGCACACTATATCCCGGATCATATCATCGGCCAGTTGTCTCGCTGGACACCCATCACCACATGGAGACCCCATTATCACCGACAGACTGGTCCAAAACGGTGAGTCCAGTGCCGCAAACCATTGCAAACACTTTTTGCCATATTATAGCCCATTATGTGATATAATAAAAAACTTTTTTTTAAGTCTCGCTATTAATTATGAAAAGCATTTATATATTAATAATCATATATTTTAATCGTAAAACTTATGGCCATTAAAAAAGCGTAAACTTATTTTTGGCTGCATTTCAATACATTGAATAAATAAATAAATAGTTTTTTGTGTGTATTTTGTTGACTAAAACTTTTGAGTTTTGTTTGTTTTGCGAGGTTTTGTATACAAAAACTTTTTTTGTGTAAATGTTATGATTACTATAACCTAATAATAACCCGTTTTTCGTGGCGTGTCTTACAGGACATCGTGATCACCGAAGTAGACATCGGCCAGAAGTGCAACGACTGTCACCAGTGTATCGGCTTTGAGGCGCATCTGTGGAGGTTTGTGGCTATGATTATCTCACTAACGCTCAAATCGCACCGAAATACCAGAAGTTATACCACTTTTTCATTATTGATGACAACACTTAATCAAGGCATTCATAATTCAATATAAGATTGCGATAAGACTTTTATGGTTCACTTCAATCACTTGTCTGTATATCACAGACACACAGTATTAGTGTTTCTCTCGTCAGTGATGACCAGACCTGGGAGGGCATGTAATACCCGACCGTTTTCAATACCTGACCATTTGTATGGTGTTAGTGATGGCTCACAGTGTTAGCCCCTATTAATAGGTATATGTTTAATGGTTTTAGTGTTTGGTTTTGATTTGATTGCCGCCTATTCTTAACTAACCATCACATGGAAGTGCTATACTAGTGGTCGGCGCCAACCCATTAATTGCCAGTCCTTTCCCTAATATAACTTATATATTGTATTACAAAAACTCATTCGTATACTAATTATATGCATAGATTGCTTTGCATATGAATTGGACATGAATTGGATGTGAATTCAATTTTTTTATAGTTGTTTAGTTAGCACAGTATTGCATAAATAATTGTGTAATAGATTGCGAGTTGTATTACTGTATATTATATTTTAGCAAATTTTCATGACTACGAGAATATTTTTTATGTGTTTTTAGCATTGAATTTAAAAAGTCTGAACAATTGATTTCACGATTGAGTCACGGCTTATAAATAGAGTCTGAATTTTTTGTGTTAAATAGTTTATATCACCTGTTATTCCACTTAATTATTCATTCATTGAATAGCATTCAATTGAATTGTTATTTAATTTTTCAATTTTCAATGAAAAGTTTGTTTTCGTACACTCACTGCCTCCGCATAACTGATAAATTGTGTAAATTGTGTACAAAAGGGTATAATTAGTAGAAAATTAAATTCACTTTCACTAATAGTATGCTATATTCTGTAGTGTATTATGTGTAACCACTAAAAACTTGTTTGTTTTTAAAACATTCATTGAATTTTAAATAATAGTTAATAATTTCTAAAGAATATTTTCTCTACAAACAGTGAAAACTTAAGGCATTTGTTTAAATTACACATCCTTTAGCTAATTGTGTATAAATATTGTATAATTATCTGTACTATAAGTGTATAAATATTTCTCTTATATCTTGTCATCTGAGGCACGCATTCTTCANTCGTTTTGTCGACACAAATCTTGATGTATCCGATGTCGAGCGCGCATTCATTCCTAGTATTGACAAACTCTTCAAAGAGTTTCCAATTGTCTGGTTCTATGAATTTACAATAAGCCAGCGCTAAGTCCTGTTTGGGCAGCTGTACGATCAACTGCCTGTCCCGATATTTCTCACCCGGCGTCCCCAGTCGCGGCACTTTATGCTCCGGTAGCTTCGAGAAGTACTGCTCAATCTGTGCACACATATAATCAATCATATAATTAATTATTCAATTTCTACGGCATGTATACATAAAACTGGTCGATACACATAAACACAATGGAAAACAATTACTAATTATAAACGCTATTATAATGTAATAATAATAAACTTTACAATCGTTTGCTTTTCATTGCACTTTTCACTGGTGTGTCTCAGTTTGAGTGCTTGAGATCTTGACAAACGTTTTTTCATTTCAAAAACACTATTCAATTATATAACATAAACAACACTACGTAAACTTATACGAGAAAAAATTAATTAAATTATAAATAAGAAAAAGACATAATTATTTATATATATAAGTAATTAGACTTTAATATTTGATAACACAGCTGTACTGTAGTAATGTGTTAATATTTTCTAATAACTTATATAACAGTAATGTTTCTCTGAGTTATCACTGAATCGCGAATTCGATAGCTATTAGTAATTATCAAAATAACATTTTTTCCTTAACATACAAATTACATGTATATCGCGTTGTCTATAAGGCGTGAGTTATAATAACATTAAATAATACACTGAATTCTATACCCAGTTATATATTCTCAGCATTAATAATAATACAATAACAGTAAATATTAGCCTAGAATTAAAAGGGTAGCTAAGGTTACCCACCCCGGGATATATATCCTAATCGGCATAATTTATAGTTTCCAGACAACTATTTTTAAAGCCCCGAGAGTCACAGGAATATATATTTTACGTAAAACTTAATTTTTATTTACACTGAAAGGGGATGTTTGCCGCGAAATGCATGCATATATATCAAACACTCGACACATTCCCTGGCTATACATCAATACAATATCATTTGAATTGTCAGTATAAGTCTAAACACCGGTAGTCATCCTTTAAATATAATAAAAATAATCAAAAGATATTATTAGTTATGAAAATTGTATTTCACATCATTTATCTTTGCGTAACAAAAGCTTTTATCTCAAACACACGCTTCGCTAAACATTCGACAACTAAAAGCGTGAAATATGTAAAATATTTCTTTAAAAACTTTACATATTTCACATAAAATACAGATTACTTTCAAACTTTACACAACCTTTTCGCTGGTGACACCCAGGGGTACCCACGAGTAGCCCTCCTGAAGGGTCCGTTCCTTATAGTCGGGGCCATTGTTTTTGAAGCCCAATCGCTGGCGGACGTCCACAAACTCCTCGTGGTATACGGCGTGTGAATCTCGCGGACACTTACAGTTATTACACACTTTCCTATGAGTGCGAAATGGCATTACATATCACGAATACAGTGATGGGTAAGTATGGGTTAGTCAGCGCATTGTATAGTCAACACACACACACATACAACTGAACTTCAATTCAATGGACATATAACTATGCCATCAATTAAAAGTGAATAACTTGTTATCTAAATAAACTTATAAAACTTTATAATCCATTTATAATCTACTTTTTTATACCACTATTAGTACGGCTTAAAGTACTTCTCCTCAATACACAGTACGTGTACTGCACTTACGACTCGCTATACCGTTATATAACCACAAACTCTATGCCTATGTGTGTGTGCTATCGGGCACTCATAGCGTTTCTACCGAAAGTATAGTATATTTTTGTGATCTAATAAATTGTAATACACTATAGATTAGGCCATCTCTGCGCATACTATCTATACGTCAGTGCGGTTACTATTTTTGATTTCTTGTCCAAACTTTCAATACATTTGTGTTCATCGCCTCAACATATGACACAATAATTGTCACACAATCACTACATTATGTCATTAGATTTGTGCATTAATTTGACACAAAGCTATCACATTATTCAGTCATTTGATAGACAGCTAAGTATTATATTCACTAATTATTACATACATTGGTAATGATATTACCGCTATTTTTTGATGTTGACAGACAGTCATTATTAAATATGTTCAATCAGTATCTAATAACATAAGCACACAGCCCTGTGTGGACAGACAGGTGTGTGCTAGCCACAATCAATAATTTTAAAATCATATAAATATAGATATAATCCAATTGTCAATATGAAATTCATATTATGAATCCAATTGTAATGATTTCTACAATAATCTCATATTTGTACCATTCATTCATTCAATTGTACTTATTTTTGGATCAAATCGCTAGAGATTGTGATCACCTGAGGATATATGCCAGTTATTGGCATATGTTATACAGTACTGACATATAAATTATTAAACACACATGAAATTCTTATATACAGTACAGTACACAGAATATTCTATAGTATAATTCATTTATATAATAATATCCATTAATTATACCATTAAAGCTTTAATTGTTAAGAAGTTTGTATACAAAACTTTTGTCGCACAATCCTATTACTGTATACATAATATATTTTTATAAGAATTCATATCAAAAGCAAGATTCCGATTGTATTGTGAAGAAAGTGGTTTCAGAGGCGCCGACACTTGGGATCAAATGTGTTCAACACAAGAATTTAAGTCTTCATTGAATTCTTGAAAACTTTTTGTGAATTAAAGATTCAATCAATAGAAATGGAGATTTGGCGATAATTGTATCATAAAAATGCTAATTATATGTATATTTTTGTCATATAAGCAGTAATACAAACAGAATTAACAGGAATGTCTAGGAATAATGGGTTCATTACAAAAATAGTTGCAAATTTAAATTTATATGCAGGGATGTATTCACTAGATAAATGTGTATGGCATACACTGTATACCCTTAAATGTAGCTAAACTGCTGGCTATTCCTATTTAATTAACTTATTTTCACATTAGAATAGACTTTCATTCAAATATAAAAATAGCATTAAATTGTTTACAAAAATAATATTCTTCAGACAAATCGTAGTCATTAGCGATTAAAGACTTAATTTCCTTAAAAAGTTGTTTAATATTATGTTTTTTTCGGTATAATAGGAGATAAAGTGTTCATTTAGTTTGCATTTATCGTAATGTGACTTAATCTGAATCCGAAGTCAATTTGTTCATCAGATAACTGAGATGTCACTGAATAAATACATTTCACAGATATATCGAGTCTTATATAAATAGGAGGATTAGTGGGAAAAGTTGTCACTAATATTTCTTATTCTCTACAATATGTTGACACAAAAGTATACGGAATTCAATATAAAGCATATGTTTTCAATAAAAACTACTCTTTATCTGCAATTTGAGTTCAAAATACCATTTGATTGTAAAGTTGACACTAGAGTTCAGTATAGGACTGGAAACTCGCTGTTTTAACACTTTATCTGTAGTACAGATTCTGTACTTCATTCAAAACTCTCTCTCTCTCTCTCTCTCTCTCTCACACACACACACTCTCACACACACTCTCTCTCTCTCTCTCTCTCTCTCTATCTCTCTCTCTCACACACACACACACACACACACACTTGCTATTTTATTATCATTCAACACATATCCTTAAAGTGAAATAATGTTAAATAAGGAAAGATAATAAGTGACTGTTAGCTAAGACATTAGAGATTAATAGAAAAATATGAAAACTATTTGAAATACTTGTTGCAGGGATGGCAAAAGGGGTGTCATATTATATACACTCTAAAACTTTATTAATTCATGAAGAAATTAAGTGTAATTGCATTTTCGCCAAATATAGAAAGTTTTAAAAATAACTAATGCCTTCCCGTTCAAGGTATGGGATATACTGTACAATACTAGTCATATGAAAATGTATTGAAAATTTAAAATTGAATAAATTGACAATTCTGTATAAAATAAATATATTATTCATTTTAAATATTACTTCATCATTAAAATGAATAAATTATAAATTAAAGTTTTCAAAACATTTAAGTCATTAGTTTGAAATTAATGTATTATTTTTTTGTAACAAATATATAGCAAATTATTGGCAGAATTATTGATATTATAAGTTTATAAATTGAATATGACATTCAATAACTGCATACTCTATGATATAATGATAATTGTAAGTAAAGGTGTGTTTTGTGTTGAAGAATGCGTGCCTCAGATGACAAGATATAAGAGAAATATTTATACACTTATAGTACAGATAATTATACAATATTTATACACAATTAGCTAAAGGATGTGTAATTTAAACAAATGCCTTAAGTTT
>CAJPVJ010000339.1:0-23439 GCA_905397405.1 Oppiella nova
AAATAATATGTATTATATTAAAAGCATAAGTTTCATGAATCTCATATCAATTCAAAGAATTTATTTTTTTATTTTTCCACAAAATATTAATATTTTCTAATATTACAGTATATGCCAAATAAAATATGATTGATAACAATACAAAATTAACTGTTAACTCTACTTTAATATTACTTTAGTATTGTATAAGAATTAATATCAAAGTTATAAGGATTCATTGGTAATCCTACAGATATATTGAATATAATACAAAATATTCGTGTTTCCAAGGGAGATGTAAAATTTATTTTTAGTTTTGCCTTGTTTGTATTAAAAGCTTTAAAAACAGTCACTTTTATTGAGATTCTGTCAAATAAATGGATATTTAATGCATCGCTTGATGGCTTCAAACAATGTTATAAGACGTTGCCTTTCATCTAATGTAATCTTGGTCTTTCTCAGAATTCGTTATTATTGCGAAAAATGTAGTAATCATATTAGCCAGGAGGAATTAAGTTATTTTTTACACCAAATTCTGTGCCCAATATTTTGTCGTATATAGGAATTGACAGAAATATATCAAAACCATTAGTATAATGAGCTATTTGCTTAGCTCATGTTAATACATAACCTACCGATGCATAAATTCAAATAGTATTCTGGCTGTCAAGATTTATTATTAAAATGTAAAAAGCATTTTAAATGTAAAAATCAATTTATATATTCATTTGTTATTTGAAAAAATACTGATTTGACATAAAATCCAAGAATTCCTTTGATTGAAAATAGGAAACAAAATTCACAAACATTTGAATAGTATTTTATATTCTCAATAAGAATATTCTATGTAATTATTAATTTGTCATAGTACCAGGCAAAAAATGATTACACAAATTATTCAGTAGGAAACAATTTATTCACTCGGTACTATTCAAAATAATATATTTATTGCAGTTTAGCAATAATATTATACAAAAATCGTAATTACCTAGTTAATTAAATTACTAATTCAATGCGACATTCTTGGATATATAATATACTATATAATAAAATAAAAAGCTTTTAATTATATGTTTTTTGCGATTCCTGTTGATTGTGAGATCCGTTTTCAACGCCAGTCAATAGGTTTCACTGTTGACATCTGCGCCCTCGCAAAACCTACCAGTCCTTATAGCTACCAGTGCTCTCGACGCCGCCACTCATATGCACTTATATGGGAATATAATTGTCTGTCGATTCTGCAAAGAATATTAACTTTTCATTTCAAGTGCTGTTATATAGTCGAGAATATTCTTGAAGTGCATATTCTGTATGATATGTGATATCATATCAATACTTGTATCGTAGAATTGCTATTGAATTCAAGTTTTGTGTCAAGATAAATAGTTTTATTAAATTTGCTTGTTGCGTTAAAGTCTAGAAAATATTATTATTATCTGAGTTTGAAAATTTAATTTTCAGGTAAGCTTTTCATTTTAATAATTTTTTTATACTAATAATCGAAATAATGTTGCGCATATACTATTTAAAATGTTAATAGTCATTTATACATTATTCATAACACATAAATTTTGCTCAAAATTATATAAATACATTATACCCGGGCATTTTATGTACTCATATTAAATAGTATACTTATATTTTATGAGTATATAAACTTATTAGCATTTGCAATATTTTAATTTATGTCAAATATAATACGTGTATATTGAATAACATTATAAACTCAAAGTTTCAATTTGTTAAAAGCTTTTCTTACTTTTTTCTTGCATTTTAATACAAACATAATGTTCTAGTTTAATTATCTAAACTCGTGAAATTGACTTTTCGAAAAGTGCTTCAAAATAAATAACAAATAGAGAAAGTTAGTTTTAAATTTATCTCAATTGTGAAAGCAATTTTAATTAAGTTTAATCATTTGCTGAACTCCCATAAGAATATTCTGTGGTTTTTGGCCTTAAATACTGTTCAAACACTTGCAGAATATTCTGTATATTCTATACATTTATAGCCAAAAAAGTGCTATATTTTCCATTTATAAAATGTCGATTAATTTTACTTTTTGTTAGTGTTTTTTATTATTCAAAGTTTTTTAAATCATTTTCAAAAAATTTGCTTTTAATAAGTGAAAAATAAAGTAAAACATTTTCCCCTTTATATTTCAAAGTTTAATGATTATTGTGTTAATGAATAGTAATTTTTGTGTCCACATAACATACTATTTATATTACAGTATAGCCGTGTTTTCGTGACATTAAAATATGTAATTAATTGCATAACTAATGAGACTTTAGTACTAGTATTATAAAACTAATTTTGGCAAAAATAGATATATTTCACAATTAATTGATTGACTTTTTGTTTTGTTTCAAAAATTAATGAATTATCTATTGTAAACGTAATGTCTTATCTAAAAACTAAGTTTGTTTTTTGTGTTAATAATTAATATACAAAAAAAAGTTTGTTTAGAAATTTATAACAAAATAATTTATTTATGATTTAATTCTAAAAATCTATAAAACACTAAAAAACAATTTATTTTTTGATAAATATTTTTTTGCATTCAATTTAATTAATTATTTAGAACATAGTTTTCTATTAACCCTAGTGACTTTGAATCTAATGAACCCAGAGTATAATATATATTATATTATATTATATATTATATTATATATTATATTATATATTATTGAGCTCAAATAGACAGTAAATCTCATGACATGTATTGAATAATACATTAAAAACGAGATATAAAATAAAATATAAAGGTTTTGAGCCCACGTTACAATTAAAATTAAAAGTTTTTAACTTATTTATTGATATTATAATATAAATTAATGACATTTTACGAAAGTATAATACATTTCAGTATTATTCAATACATGTCATGAGATTTACTGTCTATTTGAGCTCAACATAAATAGTATTAAAAGTTTGAAAATTTGAGACAAAAAGTTGTTTTATTTTGTTTTTATTACAGTACAGTACTGTACATAAAAGTCAATTGTTTTTATTATTTTTATGATACAGTCAGAAATTGAATGATTTAAATAAATAGGTTTTAAATGCAAATACTATTAGCGTATGTATAAATTCATATATATGGCTATTTTTATACACTATAATACTATAATATATGGCATTTTTCTATTGATATTTCCGTACGAATTGATATAAAAAGTAATATATATTTTCTGCGGATATATTGAGAGTATGAAAAACAATTACATTTGACTTTTATATGAATTTATACATATCTGGTGCTGTAAATACAAAACTCATATTTGGCATTATTTGCGATTTGTGAGCATGTTAATCGTTGAGATAGTTTTTGAATTATAAATATTCTCAAATGTGAGGTTTGTTTTGCAACACCAGATATCCAGGTCTAGTCTATAACCATATTTGTTTGATTGATAGCCTTATGGTTCGCAATGATTATTGGAAATCATAAATATATAACAGAATATTCTCTATATTCTGCATATTCTGTTGTATAAGTAATTTATTATATAAATAGAAATACAATAAATTCTACCGGTGCATGACCAAGTTTATATATTTATAACACTAATGTTTAAAGGCTCTAGCTTAGTGCAAACTATTTTTATCTCATGTAAGTTAATAGACATTTAATCATTATGCAAAATTACTATTATATTTACAAGTTTTTAAATAATATATTATACTCTGGGTTCATTAGATTCAAAGTCACTAAGGTTAATAGAAAACTATGTTTTAAATAATTAATTAAATTGAATGCAAAAAAATATTTATCAAAAAATAAATTGTTTTTTAGTGTTTTATAGGTTTTTAGAATTAAGTAATAAATAACTTATTTTGTCATAAATTTCTAAATAAACTTTTTTTGTATATTAATTATTAACACGAAAATAACAAACTTAGTTTTTAGATAAGACTTTACGTTTACATTGGATAATTTATTAATTTTTGAAACAAAACAAAAAGTCAATCAATTAATTGTGAAATATATCTATTTTTGCCAAAATAGGTTTTATAATACTAGTACTAAAGTCTCATTAGTTGTGCAATTAATTACATATTTTAATGTCACGAAAACACGGCTATACTGTAATATAAATAGCATGTTATATGGATACAAAAATTACTATTCATTAATGCAATGATCTTTAAACTTAAACTGGAAAAACAAATTAATTTTAACTTAAAATGCAGTTTTTGAAAATTATTTAAATAATTCTGAATAATAAAAACACTAAAATGAGTAAAAATAATTGACATTTTATAAATGGAAAAGTAACACTATTTTGGTAATAAATGTATAGAATATTCTGCAAGTGTTTGAACAGTATTTAAGCCCAAAAACCACAGAATATTCTTATAGGAGTTCAGCAAATGATTAAACTTAATTAAAATTGAGATTTTAAAAAGTAACTTTCTCTATTTGTTATTTATTTTGAAGTACTTTTTGAAAAGTCAATTTCACAAGTTTAGATAATTAAACTAAAACATTATGTTTGTATTAAAATGCAATAAAAAAATTGTGAAAAGCTTTTAACAAATTGAAACTTTTAGTTTATAATGTTACGCAATATACAAGTATTAAATTTTGCATAAATTAAAATATTGCAAAATCTAATAAGTTTATGTACTCATAAAATATAAGTATAATATTTATTATGAGTACATAAACTGCCCGGGCATAATGTATTTATATAATTTTGAGCTTAATTTATATGTTATGAATAATGTATAAATGAATATTAACATTTTAAATAGTATATGTGCAACATTATGTAGATCATTAGTATAAAAAATTATTAAAATGGAAAGCTTACCTGAAAATTAAATTTTCAAACTCAGATAATACTATTTTTTCTAAACTTTAACGCAACAAGCAAATTTAATCAAGTTATTTATCTTGACACAAAACTTGAAATCAATAGCAATTTCACGATACAAGTATTGATATGATATCACATATCATACAGAATATGCACTTCAAGAATATTCTCGACTATATAACAGCACTTAAAATGAAAAGTGAATATTCTTTACAGAATCGACAGAATCCCATATAAGTGAATATGAGATATGAGTGGCGGCGTCGAGAGCACTGGTAGTATAAGGACTGGTAGGTTTGCGAGGGCGCAGATGTCAACAGTGAAACCTATTGACTGGTATTGAAACCGGATCTCATAATCAACAGGAATCGCAAAAAAATAAAGCTTTTTATTTTATTATATAGTATATTATATTTCCAAGAATGTCGCATTGAATTAGTAATTTAATTAACTAGGTAATCACGATTTGTGTATAATATTATTGCTTAACTGCAATAAATATATGATTTTGAATAGTACTGAGAGAATAAATTGTTTCCTATCTCAAGAATAATTTGTGTAATCATTTTTTTGCTTGGTACTATGACATATTAATAATTACATAGAATATTCTTAATGAGAATATAAAATACTATTTAAATGTTTGTGAATTTTGTTTCATATTTTCAATCAAAGAAATTCTTGGATTTTATGCTAAATCAGTATTTTTTCAAATAACAAATGAATATATAATTTGATTTTTACATATAAAATGCTTTTTACATTTTAATAATAAATCTTGACAGCCAGAATACTATTTGAATTTATGCACCGGTAGGTTATGTATTAACATGAGCTAAGCAAATAGGCTGTCATTATACTAATGGTTTTGATATATTTCTATCAATTCCTATATACGACAAAATATTGGGCACAGAATTTGGTGTAAAAAATAACTTAATTCCTCCTGGCTAATATGATTACTGCATTTTTCGCAATAATAACGAATTCTGAGAAAGACCAAGATTACATTATATGAAAGGCAACGTCTTATAACCTTGTTTGAAGTCATCAAGCGATGCATTAAATGTCCATTTATTTGACAGAATCTCAATAAAAGTGACTGTTTTTAAAGCTTTTAATACAAACAAGGCAAAACTAAAAATAACTTTTACATCTCCCTTGGAAACACGAATATTCTGTATTATATTCAATATATCTGTAGGATTACCAATGAATCCTTATAACTTTCATATTAATTCTTATACAATACTAAAGTAATATTAAAGTAGAGTTAAAAGTTAATTTTGTATTGTTATCAATAATATTTTATTTGGCATATACTGTAATATTAGAAAATATTAATATTTTGTGGAAAAATAAAAAAATAAATTCTTTGAATTGATATGAGATTCATGAAACTTATGCTTTTAATATAATACATATTATTTAATATTTTATTTGGCATATACTGTAATATTAGAAAATATTAATATTTTGTGGAAAAATAAAAAAATAAATTCTTTGAATTGATATGAGATTCATGAAACTTATGCTTTTAATATAATACATATTATTTGTTAGCATCACTATAAGCTTGTTGATTTATATATACACACAAAATATTATATATACTGCTATTAAATTTTTGTGACTAAAACATAAGCAGAATATTCTTAATATAATAAATATTTATTATATTAAGAATATTCTTGAATAACATAATACTCGAGGGATTATACACAGAGTGTAATGACATTTGGTTTATGTTTTTATCAAATACTAATCAAATGTCTGGAGAAACAAAAGATTTTCATAAAAACAAGATTTTCCAGACACTGTAAATATTAAGTATAATAATTATGCTAATTATTTGAATATTTGCTAAGAATTATGTAAGAATATTATATACACACCTAAACAACAAGTGCGTTAATGTTTAATATGTCCTTGGATACTTATCATAACTACTACACGTGTTATATTTAACTCAGGAATATAATTATAATATTAAAATGGAGTTTATCATGCAATAGATTAATTAAATATTTATAACTACAGGGTAAATACATTTGTAAAAATCAATTTTAGTTTCTGTCAATTGACATTAGGCTTATTACGTACTAAAAAATACATTTAATTTTAAAACTTACCCGTGTGCATTAATAACTTATAAATTATTTTCATTGTTGAAATACTTTTTAAACTATGCGTTAGTTTTGATTGCATTTTGTATCACACGGTACAGTAGGTGTCAATAGTTTTGCTCTCAATACAAGGACTTTATTTATTTTATAATTTATTTACCTTAACACTACATTGAATACCATGCATACATCTAAATAGCATTATTATGTCTTAATATATAAAAATCATAACATTTAACATGAATTTTGTGACCGAAAACCTCTATCCCTGACGTGCTATTGGATTACAAATAAAAGGATTCTGGGATGACAGGGTTCATTCATTAAATAAGTACACAAAATTATACCCTACACTGACTCCTGTTACTACTTAATTCTTTGTAGTATAATATTACGACATACACAATGACTGAGTCTACACCGTGTACATAAGTGTACGTACATATTGAATGACTCCTGATTTAATGTAGCACAGTGTATATAAATTAGAAATTGTATATAATTTTGCTTGATGTTTACTGTACGGCACATTTTACACTCTCATTAACGTAGAGATCAAACAATGGTTTTATATATTTCTAACAGATATTATGTAATAATAAAATAAATTATTATATGTATACAGAATCTGCTAGTGCATTATATAATCAAAAGGCTCATTATTATTTAAGACCTTTTTTGTGTGTGTTACATTAGTGTACATAATAGCAATACAACATTAGGGTCAATTACGTGCACCGTGAGTTTGTTAATTAATTCCCATAGGAGCATGGTGCTGGGAATAAATTGTTTATTTCGCTAAATAGATACCATGCATACATCTAAATAGCATTATTATGTCTTAATATATAAAAATCATAACATTTAACATGAATTTTGTGACCGAAAACCTCTATCCCTGACGTGCTATTGGATTACAAATAAAAGGATTCTGTGATGAGGGGGGTCATTCATTAAATACATACACAAAATTATACCCTACACTGACTCCTGTTACTACTTAATTCTTTGTAGTATAATATTACGACATAAACAATGACCGAGTCTACACAGTGTACATAAGCGTACGTACATATTGAATGACCCCTGATTTAATGTAACACAGTGTACATAAATTAGAAATTGTATATAATTTTGCCCGGTGTTTACCGTACAGCACATTTTACACTCTCATTAACGTAGAGATCAAACAATGGTTTTATATATATTTCTAACATATTATGTAATAATAAAATAAATTATTTTATGTATACAGAATCTGATAGTGCGTTATATAATCATAAGGCTCATTATTATTTAAGACCTTTGTGTGTGTGTGTTACATTAGTGTACATAATAGCAATACAACATTAGGGTCAATTACGTGCACCGTGAGTTTGTTAATTAATTCCCATAGGAGCATGGTGCTGGGAATAAATTGTTTATTTCGCTAAATAGCTATAAAAGTTAGATAAAGTTCAACAAAATATAAAAAACAGTTACTGTATCCAGTGGGGTGCGATAATTGAGCTGTTAATTAAAATTAATTTAGCTAGTTGCTATTGCTACAGTAATAAGTTTTTAGTTAGAATAACTTAGAATAGGTTCTAAAATAGCTATTCATTAATGTTTGTAAATTGACTATATCCTATTACTAATTAAATGCATAGCTAATTACTCGTTTACTGATTTTAAATTAAATTGTTATTAAAGATTAATGTCATTAAAATAATTGATCAAGATAATAATAATAATAACTAGGTTAACTGAACTATTATTAATATTATAAACAAATATATTTTACAAAAATATTCTGTGGAATAAAAAAAATTGCTGGCATATACTTTATTAATGTAAGGGAACGGTATGTGTAAATAAAGGTTCTACCCCAAAAAGACCTAAACTCAAATAACTATCTGACCAGTGGACATATTTTAAAATTGATCAGTGGAATATGGGTGTCTTAATCTAACCTAACCTAACCTAAATTAAATCAAATGTCCATTGGCCAGTTAGTTATTTGAATTTAAGTATTTTTGGTATAAGGTCTTTTAGGTGAGTCCCGTAAATAAATCAATATTTTGTTTCCGTTTATTTCATTGGCTATACATTTGAGTGAATTACTATATTTGAGTTTATGAACAGCACGTGTAGTCTATGTATAGGTGAAATTTAATATTTTCCATGTTACAAATATAGAGCAGGTCAATTTACACCACGCTAACTATTTATATCAGGCAATATAATTAAATTTAATTTGTATTTGAATTTATAACAAAATAATTAATTAATTTCATTTTTAATTGAAAATGTGACAAGAAATAAACAATTTAAAAAGTATTATGTTCTCAGATTAATTACCTAGATGTCAATATCATAAGTACTTAAGTAATAGGAAATTTTAGGGAAAAGTAATCCAGTAATATATGATAATTAAATTAAGCAAGCATTAAAACTCATATTTACATTGAATTTAAGTAATGATTTGAATATCAATTGAATTCTGTGTTGAAATCCATGTAAAGATGTTTTGTTATCTATTCACCAGAATTACAGAATCGCATACAAAAGTGTTTGCATTTAAAAAGTAAACAATATTTTTAAATTTAAATTTTATTTTTCACTATTATTTGTACTGTTACTGCCTATTTCATAGTGTGCTACCTAACTAAGTAACTAAAGGTTATTTGAGTAAGGGATTATTATTTTTTAAATATTTATTTTAAAAGCATATTAAAGTATTTTGTTTAAATTTTATTTTTAACTATTATTTGAAATAGCCTAGTACATTGTGTGCGAAATAACTAAAAGTTATTTGAACAAGGGATTATAATTTTTAAAATATTTATATTAAAAGCATATTAAAGTATTTTTTAATTTTATTTTTAACTATTATTTGAAATAACCTAGTACATTGTGTGCTAAATAACTAAAAGTTACTTGAACAAGGGATTATTATTTTTAAAATATTTATTTTAAAAGCATACTAAAGTATTTTTTAATTTTATTTTTAACTATTATTTGAAATAGCCTTTTACATTGTGTGCTACATAACTAAAAGTTACTTGAACAAGGGATTATTAATTTTAAAATGTTTGTTTTAAAAGCATATTAAAGTATTTTATTTAAATTTTCTGAGAGAGAGAGAGACAGACTTAAAAATAGCTAACTGTCCACAAAACTACCGGTGCCTATCAGTCACAGTCAGGCAACTGCTTAACCATCGCAACGAACAGTCCGTTCAGATTGAGACCACTTTTAGCCGATGTCTCCGCATATATGAGTTCATTATCTCTCACATACTTCTCGACCTCCAGTTCCCCCACAACACGACTGTCCACTAAATCCACTTTATTGCCCGCCAGTGCGATCATAATCTCGTGAGAGCACCGGCGCTTCAGCTCCGCCACCATAGCCTTTGCCGAGTTATACGTCTGAATTCTGTGTATTCATAGACTGTAATCAAAAAGTGTGGTATTCTTGCATTCATTTCAAATCTGAGAATTTACTGTTAGTTTTAGTCAAAAGTTTTAATTTGGAAAAATAGTTACACATATCGTGTGTTTAAAATGAAGAGTTTCTTAATTATAAGTAAGGCTTTACTTTTGAGTTATTTAACTATTTGTTGCGATAGCCAAGAACTTCATGAGATTAATTATGCATACGAATCATGTAATGAGGGTCATTTTAAGAGAGTTTTATTTTAACTATAAATAACTATTTGATGGGTTCGTAACTATTAGAAAATTTCAGGTTTTTGATGAAAATCAGTGAAATTTTACATTTTTAGAGCGGATTCTAATAGATTATGAGTTTATAATTTATTGAAAACTATAAATGTTTGTAATTAAATTTATTAAATAAATTTTCTTATATAAAAAATTAACAAATATAGAATAGGTACACATTCTTTGTAACATAGTAGAAAACCATATTTGTGTCTACATTTTGTGACAGTTTTCTGGTAATAATTGAATATTAAACACAATTTTTGATTTATAATACAATAATAAGCGATTATGCGCTTTAGTTTACTATTATTTAAGGTGTTTTTATGAAATATAATTGAAAAAAGTAAAAATATACATAGTTTTGGTGAAAAATAAATAACTATTTAGAGAAAGCAATGATTGAGTCGTTGAGTGAATATTTGGTGTCCGAAGAGGTCCTCAATTCTCGCTTAAGACGACTCATTGACTTAAAAGTTTTCACATCATTTGACTCATTTGACATCAAAGTAATCCACATCAGCGTTATCGTATTCATTGATGTCAATATTGTCTAAATTGTAGCCAATCCTCCGCATACAGTTATCAACTTTGCGAAAGTTTTTGGCCATCACTTCAAACAACAGATTATCCGTCGATGTGTTGATCTTATTCAACACCTTCTGGTCTTTGGCTAAGATTTCGGTGTAATTCTTGTCAAAGAACTCCTCCATGTATGCCTTCAGTTTAATCAACCGGTAACCGAAAACCATTTTCGGTGAAACCATTTTCGATACCACTTTCATGTTATCCATGGTTAACATAGACATCAAGTGCTGTTCACAGTTCTCAAACAGTCGATCCAATTGATATCTGTCGGCGAGTGTGAGGACATCACCGATGAGTCCTATGTCGTTGTCGTCATTGAACGCCAGGAGCTCGGTGTATAGGAATTTAAGCATTATTTTGAAGGCTTTATAAGTGGTGTCTTCAATGACCACTTCCTTCGCAGTGGACTCCCGGAAATTTCTCGGCATTTCTCGGTATTTCTCGGAAAACATGGCCCTAAAGACCTCACTCCTGAGTTCCATCATGAATTTGCGGGCCGGGAGTCTCTGTTCCTCCACTATGAATACCACATCACTCTCCAACTCGTTTAAGAAGTAATGCATTTCCGGATATTTGGCTGTCTTTTCGGTCGACATTGGGTTTGCCTACAAATCAGTGAAAGTTAATTAAAAAGTGAATAAATATATAAAAATACAAACCATTGCTCTTTGAAAACAGTTTACTTTAAGTGATGTTAACAAATAAGTTGTAAAACGTTTGCGTGAATGGATTGAGTGATGAATGCAATGCAAGTCTATGTGTTTTGCAATACAAATGCAATCGCTGTTTAACTACGTTGGCGCCAACTCTTGAGACCAAATGTTATGATAGTTCGCCAGTAAAGACCGGTTCTCATCGACTGTTTACATGACTTTATGAGACAATTGCCTCGATTCTGGAGGTATTAAGGTTTGCAGAATTTGTGTTCAATATATGGATTTAATGATGAGATGACAATATGTGCTGTGAAGCCATAAACATATTGCACAAATCAATGGACGTGTATAATAGCGCACGAATAGGCAGGAGGTATTAAGGTTTGCAGAATTTGTGTTCAATATATGGATTTAATGATGAGATGACAATATGTGCTGTGAAGCCATAAACATATTGCACAAATCAATGGACGTGTATAATAGCGCACGAATAGGCTGTCCTGGCTAAACATTACTCTATAACTAGAGATAAAATTCTGTGTATTCATAGACTGTAATCAAAAAGTGTGGTATTCTTGCATTCATTTCAAATCTGAGAATTTACTGTTAGTTTTAGTCAAAAGTTTTAATTTGGAAAAATAGTTACACATATCGTGTGTTCAAAATGAAGAGTTTCTTAATTATAAGTTTTGTATTGTATTATACATTGAGATTCAATGGATGAGTGAATGGTTTTAACAGTGATTTCGCAAAAATAGAGAATCTCTTAACGCGAGAGAAAGCAATGATTGAGTCGTTGAGTGAATATTTGGTGTCCGAAGAGGTCCTCAATTCTCGCTTAAGACGACTGACAGACAACTCGTTGAGTTTGAACTGAATTGCACTGAAAGAGGACACCGATGGCTCACTTTTAGAACACCCACTCGACGTATATCTCCTCATCAGACGAATGGCTATCGACTGGAAAAAAGTGAACGATTTGTTGCGAACCAAAGGCCAGCGCTTAAGTGATGTCCAAATGAGACAAATCGGTGATCACTCTAACCATACAAATGCATTGAATGTCACGTTTGACTCGCAGTTTGTGTCCAGTAGTCATGATATTATCACTAATAAGGAGCTAAAAGGTATTGAAAAAAGTTTTAGTTCATAATAAAGATGTTAATGAAAATGATTGACAACTTGTGGACAGACTAAGTCTCGTCAATACCTATGATTTGGATATCAAGTCATTAGCGAATGGATTCATTAGATCTAAGAGCAGTTCCGGTGCTGAAGTGATTGCAAATGAAAATCAATCTAATATTGGTTTAAATGCTTTCAACTGCTATTTGATTGGAAAACAAACGTTTGATAACAAGGAGTACTCAATGGTTGACAGAAGCGATCGATAGATTGGATGACATGACCAGCGATGAGATAATTGCAGAGATTTTTAATTACCTGTCGTTTTGTGAACTGAAAATCGGAAAACAAGTGAAGCCCACAAATATAAGAGACCGCTATAAAGCCAGACATCGAGACAAATGAGTTGATATCAGAGATCAACGTGTTTAATGACACGAATACCACTTCTTCTCGTCTCAAAGAACCAATTTATCGTTCGTTTCATTCGGCAAATGTATACCAATTATGTCGCGGAGAAAGACTTCTGAATGACTCGATTGTCTCGAAACTCAAGTGTTTTCACTTAAACACAACGAAAACATCGTTTTTACGGTTGACTCGCATTCAAGTGGAAGAGATATACAAAAGTCCGCAAATCCTTGTAATCCATGAATTGCTGTCAGAATACGAGACACAAACCATCATCTCTTTGGCTCAGCCATCATTAGAAAGGCTATACGTTTTTGGAGACGATGGTAAAAGGAATGTCAACGGTGGTAATAGACGACTGGCCCAGGGTAGTATTATTTGGGACAGACAGCACAAATATGCAGATGCAATATTAGAAAGTCTGCAGATGTAGTCAAACCTGCGGTCATTTCCAATGAGACAACACTACCAGTGGTGGCGCCTACTCTTGAAACCACTCCTGAATCGCAAAAGTCTTCAGTTGAACCGACTTCTGGATCTCAATCGGTGCCCAACGAAGACAATCAGAATTGAATGTTTAGATTCTGTCTAATGCTATAAATTCTCATTCATTACAATACAATATATTTATAACTTATTTCTCTCTATTTACGGAATATTCTATGCCTTATGTATAAAATTAATTCATTTTTTTATTCAAAACTTAAAAATAAATCAAATATCTGTATAAATATGTCATTTACTGATAACTCAAATAATAAAATGCTTGAAATGAAAGTGCAATCAAATGATGGCTATAATAGGCTATAATTTCTGAGATTTATTTATTCCGTAAAAAATAAGATTTATTATACCAGAGAGGAGTCGTTATAATAGCAAACAGTTATCTCTCAGAGACTCTCATCCTTTAAGACTAAATAACCCTTTGCTTAGCGATCGCTATCCTAACTGTAATATAAATTAAGCCGTGAAGGGAGGAGGAGATGGTTTACATTCAACCATATCTTTACTGTATGTCTGAGACAGCCTGAGATATATACATCTAATACTGTATTTCAACACTAATTTCCATCACATCCTATGTCTTCACAATTTGCTCGCAGTAATTAATTCAAGAAAAAACCAATTTCATTTTAAATTCAATTTATACTCTATGGAAGTGAAGTTCAATTTCTATACAACAAAAAAAGAGATAAAGTTCTGTTAGTTTGTTGTAAATATAAAGTGCTTTCCGTTTGTTATATTAATATAAGTTTTGAGCATTTTGTGAGTCGGATCTGAGAGAGAGAGAGAGAGAGAGATAGATCCACAAAAAAAGAGATAAAGTTCTGTTAGTTTGTTGTAAATATAAAGTGCTTTCCGTTTGTTATATTAATATAAGTTTTGAGCATTTTGTGAGTCGGAAGACTCTCTCTCTCTCTCTCTCTCTATCTAGGTCAATATGACTTGAGAACTTTATATAACTCTGTATTACAACATTAATTAATACTAAAATAATTATTATACACGTATTTTTGATATTTTGTTTTCCTTTTTGCGTCACAAAACCACAGTATTGTGTGTTGAAGTCAATTAGGACTATGACTCTAAATATAGTGTTGTTTCGGTGAAATATATGTATAAATATATAAGTTATACATTGTATTCAAATGCGGCGATAAATATTAAATATACATAACGTTTGAGCGAAGCATCGATTGTTTGGATGCTATCGTTGTTTGAATAAAAACTTTTTTTGTGTGCATTTTGTATATTAGTTACGCTCTCATGAACTGCAAAGTTCATTGCAAAAAGTGCCATTCATATTTCATTAGTGAATATAATGATAATTGTTATAGTACAATATATGATATACTCTTAATTAGAAATATAATAAAAAGTTATCACTGGAATACATAATATAATATTATAGTGTAGTGGAATTATACTGGTGTACAAAATTTAATTATAGTATCACTAACTTCTCGGGTAAGGGATGCTAAGCGCTTACACACAGAATGCTTAAAGTGGCGAAAAATTATTTACTTTTGACTTAATTTAATTCAATTCTCATCTGACATGACATACAATGTTATTAGTGCCGTATTTGTAGCACATATTCCGCACTTTTCAATGCATTTAAGTGGACAAATTTTGTTTTAGTGGTGTGTATATAAGTTACTAATATAACAGTACTTTAAAATTCTAATTAATATATTTTATGAATTCATTTATTCGGTTAATTGTATTTTAATCTCTTTGCTATCATATATAAAAATATATAGAAATGAGAACTCCTTTGCCATTGAGATTACCGTATATTCCTATGTATAAGGAATTAATTTTCGCGCACACAGTATGACATTTCTGTAGCAAAAAAAGCTATTTTAATGTTTGAAAAAAGTTTATTTCTCTCCCTTTTCGAGAGAAGTCTATGAACTTTACGGAAGCTTTTCAGTCCCGTATATAATATGTCCAAAAAAATCAAATTTCTTCATTTTCTTTGTTATTAAACCGTGTATAAAGAATTATAGCTTTAGATAAGTAAATGTAATAACAGTTTTATTTCATAATATAATTTGTGTCTCTCTCCGATAAAATTGTATATTTTGTTTAATTCATTTTTCACAACATTCATTCCCATTTATAGTAATTAATCATTACTAATGATTTTAAATATAGACAATTTATTCAGACAATTTCGTATAGCCATTTCAACCAATTTCTAGCCCATTTTGCGCAAACCATCTACAGAAAGTTATGCGAGATTTCTAGCATTTTTACCATAATTTATATGACTTCTTGTTTTATAGAAAATTTAAAATAATATATATAATTATATAATGACTGCATATACTGTTGAACGGCAATTAAAACCACAGAAATATATATAATTTTATTTGTTTTTAATAATAATTTGCTGTGTTTTGTTGTTGTTTGTTTGTATCAGGGAAAACGAGTTTGCTATATTCATGAGATTAAAAACCAATAAAACAAATTGTCGATCTGTTTAATGATTTGGTTACCAATCAATCATAAAATCAGTGATAAGACTGAGAAAATCAAAAAACTAAAAATGCAAACAAACCTCAAACAAGCGACTCGTTTATTATTCTTGCAATGAATTTTTGATTCAATAATTTAAGTGTTTATCTAATTTAGTGTTTAATAAGTGTTGAGAATATTACTAAATGGGATAATAATAAGTATGCAGTTAATGCACTCAACACTTGTATAAGACTTATCATTATTTATTAATATATTATAATATATTATCATATGTATATGATATAAAATCCTTTGAAATGGTAAACTTAAAACATATAGAAATGTATATTTACTGTATTTCCCTTTTCCCTGCATTACACCACTTTTTCTCCATCTCTCACTATAAAATCACAATTTAATTCAACTCTAATCCAAACCATGAATTTGTGTCTGAATTACAATATTTAGGGCTAAGACTCATAAATTGACGAAAATGTTTGAGAAACGACTGAATAATTAGTGGATTCTCTTCATTGAACTCCATGAATTATCTAAACGTGAATTTTAATGAAATATACAGTATAATATAATATACTGTATATTGCTGTTTGACAAAATTAGTCTCAGTTTATTAGATATTGTGTATAAAATACAATATTCCCATTAAAAAAATTCAGACACCGATAGCCTAACCGATATGATAAATTTGTTTTCAGGTACAAGTTTTATATAATAAAACATAGATAAGTCTTATAATAACTTAATTTAGTTCAATTAGTCATTAAACCCCGTTATAATAATCGTTGAAAATGCGTGTAAAGTTTCATAATATGGGATAATAAAGAGTTTTGTGATTATATTATGTGAGAGAAGGCAATGAGTTATATATTGTGTTAGTTGTCAAGAGGTTGGCAATTGAGTTGTGTCGCCAGTCTTAAGGACAGGCGTGTGATTATATGCCTTTGGGATCATCAGTCGAGCCATTAATTGTGTCGGTACTGACGGTAGGAGTGCTCAAGAGCTTAGTGGTGGTGGTAATGAAGAAATCCCTAATGAAACGGTGTTTTTGAGACACAATCGCTAATCTAATGATAAGATAGGGCGACTATACTACTCATATAACATGTATATACCTTACCATTCATTAGGTAACTCAGACTTTCCGACTATTTCGCTAAACAATACGTTTTTTCTCAACCATATAATACATTTTGTTAAAAACCATTTTACACATAGCGTATGAATTTTGAATTTATTTTTCGTATATATTATATATATATTCTGTAATTCAATACAATTCTGGACACTCTATTAGAAAGTTGTTTAGTTGCCAAGCGTTTACTCTTATCGATAAATATTAAAAGCAAATATAAGTTTTGTTTTTTTGGTGTTGTTTTTGCGCTCATATTTATATTTCCATTTAGTATTTGTCGGCGTTTTTGCGCTAATATTATAAATTATGATTTCTAATTAATCTCGCAAAATACTATGTACTCTCGTTTTCGCACATAAATGTATAGATTTATATTTTTCTCTCAATGAGTCGATAAACAGTTTGCCCACAAAAAGGCTTTATTTGTCGATAGAAAATAGTTTGATAATATTTTTTGCATTCATTTTATACCTTAAAAATCAGTTCATAATCAGCTCCGAGATATTGAACTTCCCTTTTAAACACCATAAATTATATACAATTTTTAATCCCATGTCTTATCAGTTACACGATTTTTGTCATTAATTTCACTTTTGTTAGAATTTATAGTGAAATATATAAAAGTTTCTTAATGAAACCAAATTTTTAATTTTAATTTAAATTATGGGAATAACATATTTTATCGCTTTTGTCTGAATTCATAGTGAAATTCCTAGTCTATTGTAATGCATATCAAATCCAATAAAAATTTCTACCATTCATAGCCAAATAAACAGGTAATGTTTGTCAGACAAGTCGTGGAAAGCATACTTTCCTGCCTATCAATAAACCAATGAATATGTGATTTATTTAATGGATGACCCCATTCAGTACGTTCAGCACACTATCGCATATAGTTTTTATACACATGGATTATATTTTATAATACAATTATAACATTAATCTATTCATTCAAATGCTATCTTATCATCTATTCGTTGATAGTTTTCATATGAAAATATAATTTTTATATAATTTTATTCTTTTCATTCAAAATAATTTTTCTCAATCAAAGCAAATGTAATCTCATTTTTATGATTGCTATCTCTCTCTCTCTCTCTCTCTCCCATTCTCTCTCACTCTTTCCATTCAATTGTATTAATATTTATAATAATATAAATGTGGGATAAAAATAAAAATAAAAAATATATATATGAATATAAAAGTCACAGAGGAATGAGATTTGAAGGAAAAATCTCATTTGATTTTCCCTTTGAATCGCAAACCACTCGTAACCACATCTTCAGAGATGATATGATAAGGCAATGATAGGGTCGACTCAGGAGGTGGTAGGTGGTCGGGATCAGTACGGAAATAATTGCCTGTCTTTTAAACTACTTTTTTAAAGAAGTTTTTTAGTTTAAAAATTTCTCTCATTGTCCGGCGTTTTAGATATGTAACCAAACCCTTGGCTATCCTTTCCCTATGCAAACAAAACTACAATACAGGATACAAATGCTTATTATATTTTTTATTCGCATTTTTACTTTTCTACTCAAACACTGATAGTTAGCGATAGTAAGAGAAAAGTTATGCCGTTTTATCTATTCAATGGAAAAATGCAGTCAATTTTTATTATAATTTTTTATGTTTGTATTTATGTCTGATCTCTAAATACTCTGGTGAAATGCAATTTTGGTAGAGACTTGATGTAGAAAGTGGTAAAAACTGTTTTATATAACATTGGAATTTGCAAAACGTTGGAGATTTATATGTTTGATAAGAAATTACATAATTGTCAAGAAATTGGGTTAAAACAAGTGCTCATAATGTGTGATAATAGCCTGATATGCGAGACAGTATTTTATCATTTACATTATTGTAATGAACGTGGGTACTTTACAGTTAAGTATATCACTCAAACACCATAAGTTCAATCAAAAACTATTTTTGGATTCATACATATTTTATGATAAAATTATACTTCAATGTAATATTTTAGGTGTGATTTGAATAATTGACAGAAAAATGTGTAGAATTTGTCATGAGATTAGAAATATTTCGATGAAAAAACGAAAATATGTGGAGTGTTTAGTGAGAATTAGTGGCAAATGTTTTTCCTGAAATGTAACTTTTATTGAGTTTTATTGAGAGTACAAAACTTGGAGTTTCAAACAGTTATCGCAATATATATCTTCGCATTTATAGCCGATATCTGATTTGCGGGATAAAGTTATAAATGGACTTTCATTTTACTCCTTATTTAGCGATCAGTTTCCTGATGTTTGGCTTTATAACCAGAAAAAAGAGTAGATTTTCCGATAAAGTCTAGTCTTTGAACAACATCTCTATATCTCTGTATACAAGAGTTAAGAGACGATTCTCTCGGCTCTCTGTTCGCCTAATGTATGGAAATGTCTGAACTCTGGGGTCTTATTATATAAAGAGGCAAATCGCATGAAAATATATTTTTATTTATATATAAAAATAAGAGAATAGCTGAACATAACTAATACTAATGCAACTAATATATGGTTTATTCAGTAGTCCAGACATACTATCCATTCAATTTGCTAGAGAATACCCGATGGCTGTATCGATAGTGGCGTACACTTTGGCGTATAGTATGTTAATTGTGTAGAGGAATGGGTTTTTAAATTGCTTTTGCAATATCATAAAGAGTGAGAGAAATGCGAAAATGTTATTAAAATATATGTAAATAACATTAAACATAGACAGAGAAGTGAATGAGTATTTCTCTCTCATTTTGCTAATAGACTTTGGGCTTAAATGGCAAATAGGATTTGAAATGCGATTCTTGTGTGTATTATATTATATAAGAAATAAATGCTAAAATGTATGAATATATGTACGCCTCTCGAGGCATAGAAAAGTGATTCTCTTAATAGGGTTTTGAAGTTAAAGAAAAGAAATCTTTTTAAGAGTGAGTCGAGAAATCAATACAATTTATATACACATGTTGTTAGCCGTTGAGACAGCAATTGAAAAACAACAACAAATTCAAAAGTTCCGTGACTTGAGTGAAGAGATGAGATGAGAGAGAGAGAGAGAGAGAGAGAGAGAGAGGAGAGAGAGGGAAGGAAGAGGACAGGGATAACAGGCAGAGCAGGGCTTAGCTATTCGTTCAATCAATTTATTTATATTTTTTTTTATTCCATAAGACATTAGTATTTCCCGACAGAAAAGGAGAGCACAGAGAATAAGTGAAAATACAAAACTTCTTATATATATACGAGAGTATGGCTTATATAAGAGTTATTATAAGACATACAAAAAAGTAAGACTAAAAACATACTAATAGTGTATTCATAAGTATTTGAGAGAAAATATTTTAAGACTAGTCAGTGAACGGCTGCTTAACTATGGTTTTCCTGTGTATTCAATGAACGAAAACTCAGTATTAGTTATGTTCAGCTATTCTCTTATTTTTATATATAAATAAAAATATATTTTCATGCGATTTGCCTCTTTATATAATAAGACCCCAGAGTTCATACATTTCCATACATTAGGCGAACAGAGAGAGAGAGAGAGAGAGAGAGAGAACAGACAGAGCAGGGCTTAGCTATTCGTTCAATCAATTTATTTATATTTTTTTATTCCATAAGACATTAGTATTTCCCGGCAGAAATGGAAAGCACAGAGAATGAGAGCGAAAATACAAAATTCTTATATATATACGAGAATATGGCTTAAGAGTTATTATAAGACACACAAAAAAGTAAGACTAAAAACATACTAATAGTGTATTCATAAGTATTTGAGAGAAAATATTTTAAGACTAGTCAGTGAACGGCTGCTTAACTATGGTTTTCCTGTGTATTCAATGAACGAAAACTCAACAAAAAAGTAAGACTAAAAACATACTAATAGTGTATTCATAAGTATTTGAGAGAAAATATTTTAAGACTAGTCAGTGAACGGCTGCTTAACTATGGTTTTCCTGTGTATTCAATGAACGAAAACTCAGAGACCGATGCACTGCCAGTGAAAGCAGTAAAGGAAGAGTAGCACCACATATAAAACAAGGGGCCATACATGTTGGAAGTCAAGCTTGGAATGGACTACCAGTGCTCTATGGCTTATGAGCACCCGCACAGAGTGACTGCCTATGAGTGACTCTGTGAATGACTGATCCCTTAATGTCGAGATTGTGTGCGGAGTTTAGGCAAAAAGTATAGCGATTTGTGTTATAAAGTGAGAGGAAAAGAGGAAAATATAGCACCGATTGTATGCGGAGTGAGAGAGAGAGAGAACCAGTTTTTCGGCCAAACTCTGTGTGTATCACAAAACTGCTCGCACTGTAAGGCCAGGCAGTAGTGGATTGGGAGTCAGAGAGTGATAGTCATAGAGAGCCAATGGTTAAGCAAAAACTCCATACAAATTGTATGACAGACACAACACGAACACAAAAACAGTGTTGTATTGAATGCAGTGAACAAAGTGATGGTCAGAGAGAAGTGACTCAAACAAACAAAATAGTCATTCAATGAGTTTAAATGTCTGCAAACGTACGGCACGAATGGCTATATCTGTTCACACGATTTGTTTTCTGCGATCACTTCTTATACGTGAACTTCATTTAAGATATTTGTGTTGTGTTTGAAAGACAGCGACAGAAAAGTTTTTATGTGTTGTGTGTTATCGTGATATATATAAAAGCAAATAAATAACCAGAGATATTGTTCAATAAAAATCAATATTAATAAAAATGTCAATTTTCTTTTGTGTACTTCACTGTCACTTTTATAACTGTTTCCCACAATACTGTCGTAAGTCTCTCATCAAAATACTTACAAATAAATATGTTTTTTGGCTATGATTTTGATCTTTGTTTTATTTTTTGTGTTAATTTTCTCTCACTTTTTTTTGAGTTAACTTTGTGTTTGTTATCGCAAACTATAACTGGATTTAGGCTTTCATTCACTTCTCACTCACTTTCTTATCACTTATTTCTCTCGACTTTATTTATAAACTTAGGTTTCGCTCGCATTTTATTGCATCAAATGTTTTATACTATTTTTTGTGTTTGTTATCAATTCATAACTTTAGATATTATGCATAATAAAAGTGTATATTCTTTGGCATTCAATGTATCCAAATGCCGATATATTGGTGCCTATTTAGCCGTCTATTTATTTATGACTTATAAACAGTATATACTTTTTTATATGACATATGGCTATAAAATAAATTTATATGCACACAATTAAATTAAATTTATATATTTTTATATACTGTATATATTAAACTCATTATTTTTTGTACAACGACTCCTAAATAAACTTTGTGTTTCATTTGATTATATAATTTTAGCGATTGATAAATGTCTGTATAATTATGATTATCATGTCATAAATGTTTTCTCTGATATATTTCTCGTCAAAAAATAATTTCGCTATAAATTAATGTTTAATTTTTAAAGTAAACACTTATGTGTATGTCTATAATTTTGTAGGCAATGAAACGCTAAGAAAAAATCAATTGTAAAAAATTGAAACCAATTTACAACAGAAAAAATAGTTTATATCAAAAAAGTTTTTTAACTTTGAAACAACTTCTGGTATTTTTCAAATAGGTTTCATTACACAATTGATGTATTTTTGATTGTAAACTGTTTTTAACAAGCCTTATATACCATTAGGTTTTGAATGACATACATTTAGAGGACTAGGGGACAGTTGGCTTTTATAGTCTATAGGGAAAACTAGCTGTGAGAGGACAGTTAGCTTTTGAGCCAACATAACTGTAAGGACAGTATGGATACTCTTAGAGAGTGGGAAACGTTTTGTTTAATAATTAATTAAAGTCTTGTTGTGATGTCTGGCAGTGTTTGCTGGGCTGACGATAACATCTGCGCCCAGAGATAACACAACACAACATACCCGACCCTTTCGCACA
>CAJPVJ010000340.1:0-18158 GCA_905397405.1 Oppiella nova
ACAGCAAATTCAAATATTATTAACTATTATGAAAGACAATATGAATAAAATTTGCGAGATTTGTAGCGATAAAGCATTGGGTAAATAATTTTTAAAATGAATTATTCTTACAAATGAATTATTTTCTTAGTACAACTTAATTTATTAAGCCATTCATAAGATTGTGTAAACTAATTATATTAATTGTTTATTAATTATGACCAAAATTGTAATATCCTTTAGGCCGACACTTCGGTGCCATTACTTGTGAATTGTGTAAAGCATTCTTCCGGAGGAATGCACTCAAAAATAAGGTAATATAAAGGGGACACAAAAATATTGACAAATATATATATACTTATGAATTGTTCACAATTCATGCGAATAGGTTTGGAAATGCCTTTCGGATGGAAAGTGCAAAATAACTCCAAATACTAAAACCTTATGCAAAACATGTAGACTTCATAAGTGTTTTGCAGTGGGTATGAGAAAGGTGAGTTAATGGTGGAGCACTATTCAAGTAAAACACGATTCGTATATTATTTTGATTTATGAATTTTTGTATGGATAGGAATTGATACTAAATGATGAGGAAAGGGAGCAAAGGAGACAATTACTCGAAGAAAATAGACGCAAACGAAAGGCATTAAATGAAAGTCAAAACACATCCTCAGAAGTGAATGTGTCTTCAAATTCACAATCACTTGAGTCGACCATTTCTGGTGATTGTGGTGACAGTGACTCCTTAGATGCCATAATAGGATGTGTTTCGGATACTACCGATGAGGGTCTGAGCGCACAGATTATGGAAATCGAAAATTATGTCAATAGTGAGCACTCGGACCACAGTATTGAAGCATTGGGTGATAGACTTATGTTAGAAGATATCAAACAGAGGTCACGACAAATAGCTATCATTCCTATGTTTAAAGGTCTCGCAGATTATACCACTTTGAATGAATTGGAAATCAATAAACTTGGAGAGTTATTGAGCTTGTCCAAAATATTTGAGTACCCATCCAGCACAAATTTATTAAAACTGACGGACATAACAGAATACTTTAAGATCTCTAATAAAAGACTGGAAGTGACTGTTAAAGAATTTCTGAGTTTTAGCAAAGGGTTGAGTGGATTCACTAATGTATGTCCTGATGACCAGTACACCCTATTTAAGTATGGGTGCTCTGAGATGTTGCTTATTAGATGTCTTATGTATTATAACCAGGATGGAGAATATTTTAACTTTTATATGGTAGTCAACATTGAATTTAGGAAGCATTTATAATAGATAGTAATATAAAGTATTGTATTTTTCATAGGATAACGACACCTCACTTATAGTTAATTATGATTCATTTACTGCCGAGATATCCAGGTCTTATTTGATGTTTAAAAATGAATTTAAGGATTATTTGAACAAGATTCTACCGCTATGGAACCGTGACCGTATAATATTGGAATTGGTATGTTAATTAGCTCTAGTAAATTAAATTTTAATTACTTAAAATATTTTGGTTATATACTCTTTCCAGCTCAATGCTATTGCACTGTTCAATCCTAATCGACCAAATCTTAAACATAGAAAAAAAATTAAGTAATATATTATAATCTTAATAGTGTTATACAATAATTAACAATTAAATATTATTTTTAATTTAATAGACTCGAACAACAATTATATATCTATTTATTGAAAAGATATTTACTATTGAAGTGTCGATCAGATTGTGAATCTCAGGAAAGATTATGTAAACTAATGAACACTTTCGCCGATATCTACAAAATAATTGAAACACAAAAAGTGTATAATATTGGAGAGAATGAAATATATTTGCAAACATATGGACCACTAATGAGGGAGATATTTGATTTACCAGCATCTTAATAAAATTTAACTTATATATAAGTAGAAGTAATCAATATAATTAAAAACATTCAGATAGTAAATAATTACAATTTACTTTTATCAATCATTAAACTTGTTAAAGTAACGAATTAATAAATATTCAGTAAATTCCTAGCTTTTAATACCGGTAAAAAATGTTCTTTTTGTTAATAATTACTTAAATCATCAAATTATACAAAAATCAATTTCACCTTTATCAATTTATTGTAACTTATTAAACAATTTAATGTTAAATATAATGCTTGCATCATTTATTTTTATATATTCCTGGCTATAGTGATTCAATTGTGTAAATATTGTAAAACAATATTTGCTTTTTGGTTACTGATAAAATAAATGCAAACAATCGCTTAGTGAACTTATCTACCAGATCAGTCTAAACTGATGCACTATAAGCCCATTATACAACATATTTCATTAGCCATTAGAATTACACATAAATTTTTATTATTAATAAATTGTAATTATTTTTCATTGGAACTATTAAAAAAATTAAATTGCTAAAATTTACGTTGTGGTGTCAAATAATTTCAATTAAATATCTTTCCTGTTTTTTATGTTTGAAGGGAAAAGTATAAATACATAGTACCTAGTATTGTACATAACATTGTAGGTGCATCATATATTGTGTAATCATCAGTCACAGTTAATGGTTGCCACATAAATATTTGACAACAAATTCAAATATTATTAACTAATATGAAAGACAAAGTTAATAAAATTTGCGAGATTTGTAGCGATAAAGGATTGGGTAAATAATTTCTTAAATGAATTATTCTTACAAATGAGTTATTTTGTTAGTAAAACTTAATTTCTTAAGTCATTAATGAGCTTGTTTAAAGTAATAATAATAATAATTATTAATTATTTATTAATTATGACCAAAATTGTGATGTCCTTTAGGCCGATACTTCGGTGCCATTACTTGCGAGTCGTGTAAAGCATTCTTCAGGAGGAATGCACTCAAAGATAAGGTAATATAAAAGTAACACAAATAAAATTATTGATAAATATTTGTTTTAATTGTTGAAAATTCATGCAAATAGATATGAAAATGCCCTTCGGATGGAAAGTGTCAAATAACTGCAACCACTAAAAGGTTGTGTAAAAAATGTAGACTAAATAAGTGTTATGCTGTGGGTATGAGAAAGGTGAGTTATTTCAAGCAAAATTCAAGTTAGGACAAATCGTGTATTACAGTACAGTATTATGATTTAAGATTTTCTGTTTTGACAGGAATAATTATTTGTCTGTTTACACTTAAATATTATAACTTAAAATACTCATCATATAAATTCGATATTTTCGTACAAAATAATTAAATTTCAGATAATTGACTTTATAAACCTAATATATTTATTGAGACGAGTATGACATTTATTTGAAAAACAATCTATAAATCTATAAACAGTATTTTCCAAAGAATAGTATTGCATTCAATAAAACTACTTGAATTAAACATATTTATATTCTCATACTTACTATAAAACACATAAAATTATTAAAAAAGAGGCATTTTATACAATTTATATTCAAGGAAGACACCGGGAAGGACTGTTTTCCAAGGGGTCGAAAGGATAATCCTCCACACGGCAGACGTTCTGGTCACCCTATACGTCAATCTACAATTTCGTAGAAACAATTTCGAAAATATATAATTTCTAATTAGTCAAGCCATGGATTATTACTAAATAGAAAACAACTGGTATAAACATGAATTCTTAGAAATCAAATCATATTTACTGTCATAATAATTTTTATTAATTAATGAAAATTGTTATAATTATAAATTAGATAATCGATAGATAATTACACTTTCGTAAAACCATCAAAAATCTATAATTTCTAATTAATTAAGCCATAGTTTATTAATAAATAGAAAACACCTGTACTAATATGAATTTTTAAAAATCAAATCAAATTTACTGTTGTTATAATTAATATTAATTAATGAAAATTGTTATAATTATAAATTATATTATCAATATTAATACAATTGTATATTCATTTAACTCAACAGTAGCTAAGTAGCTCAACAGTATAGTTGACTAGACAGTAAACTTTAGATTATAACTTCATAAAAATATTTATAACAATGAATATTCAAGTAATTTATTTTATGTCGACTATTATATTGTTAGGGACCGGCGTCCAGAGCTCACTATTGGCAACAATTTCCCAATGCTTTATAGACAATGGATTGGGTGGACTTATCGGTGATCACCAAGGGGAATGGGATGCAGTCGGTAATTTATTAGAAAAGGCCATGGTTGGTATTACCACAGAACCTAGCACCTTTAATTTGGTGGCTCAACACGGTTTTCCAGTTTTATTTTCAAGCATACCGACATTGATTGAGATGGTAAAGAATCACCAAGAACCATCATCGCCTTATAACGATCGCATTAGCCAGATACAGAAAGTACTAACTGACCTAGGCAACGAAATACGGAACATTTATGCTGATGCACCCGACGTGAGTCAAGTTTTCGGGGACCTGGGCAGCGTAGTGCTTGGTGATTTAAAGGACATTGTTTTTAATAATATGATGGCTACTTATAGTCAACTTCTAGCTAAAGCAAACTTTAAAATGACCCCGAAATTGGAGGAATCTTACGAAACGTGCTCTAAACCATACTATCATGACTTGGGCAATGAAATCAGCAAGGCCATTGAGATCCAAATGAAAAACAATGAAGATGATAAAAATTTACCTAAACTTCTAACGGCAGTACAGAAAGCGTTCAGAAAAATAGATGACATTCACCCGCGAAATGTTAATTAAAGTTTGCAATATTATAAACTGTATGATTTAGAAATACTATAAAATGTAGACTTTCTATATACTAATATTAATTTTTAATTATATATAATAATTTGCAAAATAATAAAATTCAATGATGATGAATATTATGTATTAATATTAATGTTTATGATAAAATTAATAAAATCAATTTTAAAAATATCCTTGAGTTTTATCAAATATGAGATGCCATGATAAAATATGGTATACAAACACAAAAGTGTTAAGTTTAATTTTTTTTCGAGTGATTTAATTAACTAAAATTATAAACTCCACAAACTTTGTAAAATAAGTACTGAATGAATTTATAAACTTAATTAATATCCCCAAATATAACTTGTAATATTAAAACAAGTTAATAATTACAAGTTAAATACAGTAGGTGATAGGCTTATGTTAGAAGATATCAAACAGAGGTCAACAAAAGTAGCTATCATTCCTATGTTTAAAGGTCTCACAGATTATACCACTTTGAATGAATTGGAAATCAATAAACTTGGAGAGTTACTGAGATTGTCCAAAATATTTGAGTACCCATCCAGCACAAATTTATTAAAACTGACGGACATAACAGAATACTTTAAGATCTCTAATAAAAGACTGGAAGTGACTGTTAAAGAATTTCTGAGTTTTAGCAAAGGGTTGAGTGGATTCACTAATGTATGTCCTGATGACCAGTACACCCTATTTAAGTACGGGTGCTCTGAGATGTTGCTTATTAGATGTCTTATGTATTATAACCAGGATGGAGAATATTTTAACTTTTATATGGTAGTCAACATTGAATTTAGGAAGCATTTATAATAGATAGTAATATAAAGTATTGTATTTTTCATAGGATAACGACACCTCACTTATAGTTAATTATGATTCATTTACTGCCGAGATATCCAGGTCTTATTTGATGTTTAAAAATGAATTTAAGGATTATTTGAACAAGATTCTACCGCTATGGAATCGGGACCGTATAATATTGGAATTGGTATATTAATTAGCTCTAGTAAATTTAATTTTAATTACTTTGGTTATATACTATTTTCAGATCAATGCTATTGCACTGTTCAATCCTAATCGACCAAATCTGAAACATAGAAAAAAAATTAAGTAATGTATTTGTATTATGATCTGAATAGTGTTATACAATAATTAACAATTAAATATTATTTTTAATTTAATAGACTCGAACAACAATTATATATCTATTTATTGAAAAGATATTTACTATTAAAGTGTCGATCGGATTGTGATTCTCAGGAAAGGTTGTGTCAACTAATGAACACTTTCACCGATATCTACAAAATAATTGAAACACAAAAAGTGTATAATATTGGGGAGAATGAAATATATTCGCAAACATATGGACCACTAATGAGGGAGATATTTGATTTATTTGATTTGATTATTAGATATTTGAATAAAATTTAGCTTATATACAAGTAGAAATAATCAATATAATTAAAAACATTCAGATAGTAAATAATTACAATTTACTTTTATCAATCATTAAACTTGTTAAAGTAATTAATTAATTAATATTCAGTAAATATCTAGCTTTTAATACCGGTAAAAAATGCTCTTTTTGTTAATAATTACTTAAATCATCAAATTATACAAAAATCAATTTCACCTTTATCAATTTATTGTAACTTATTAAACAATTTAATGTTAAATATAATGCTTGCATCATTTATTTTTATATATTCCTGGCTATAGTGATTCAATTGTGTAAATGTTGTAAAACAATATTTGCTTTTTGGTTACTAATAAAATAAATGCAAACAATCGCTTAGTGAACTTATCTACCAGATCAGTCTAAACTGATGCATTATAAGCCCATTATACAACGTATTTCATTAACCATTAGAGTTACACATAAATTTTGATTATTAATAAATTTTGATTATTTTTTATTGAAACCATTAAAAAAGTAAATTGCTAAAATTTACGTTGTGGTGTCAAATAATTTCAATTAAATATCTTTCCTGTATTTTATGTTTAAAGGAAAAAGTACAAACACATACATAGTTATACAAAGTTATATAGTTATAGAAAGTATAATACATAGTAAGTGCATCATATATTGCGTAATCATCAGTCACAGTTAATGTTTGCCACATAAATATTTGACAACAAATTCAAATATTATTAAGTAATATGAAAGACAAAGTTAATAAATTTGCGAGATTTGTAGCGATAAAGCATTGGGTAAATAATTTTTTTAATTAATTATTCTTACGAATGAATGATTTTGTTAGTAAAACTTAATTTGTTAAGTCATTAATGAGCTTGTAGAAAGTAATTATAAGAATAGTTATTAATTATTTATTAATTATGACCAAAATTGTGATGTCCTTTAGGCCGATACTTCGGTGCCATTACTTGCGAATCGTGTAAAGCATTCTTCAGGAGGAATGCACTCAAAGATAAGGTAATATAAAAGTAACACAAATAAGGTTATTGATAAATATTTGTTTTTAATTGTTGAAAATTCATGCAAATAGATATGGAAATGCCCTTCGGATGGAAAGTGTCAAATAACTGCAACCACTAAAAAGTTGTGTAAAACATGTAGACTAAATAAGTGTTTTGCTGTGGGTATGAGAAAGGTGAGTTATTTCAAGCAAAATTCAAATTAAACACAAACACAAATCGCGTATTATTTTGATTTAAGATTTTCTGTTTTGACAGGAATTGATACTTACGGACGAGGAAAGGGAGGAAAGGAGACAATTAGTGGAAGAAAATAGACACAAACGAAAACAATTGCGTGAAAGTCAAAACACATCCTCAGAAGCAAATGAACCCTCAAATTCACAATCACTTGAGTCGACCATTTCTAGTAATTGTGGTGACAGTGACTCCTTGGATGATATAATAGGATGTGTTTCGGATGATACCGATGAGGACCTGAGCGCACAGATCATGGAAATTGAAAATTATGTCAATAGTGAGCACTCGGACCACAGTATTGAGGCATTGGGTGATAGACCTAAGTTAGAAACACGACAAATAGCTATTGTTCCCATGTTTAAAGGTCTCACAGATTATAACACTTTGAATGAATTGGAAATCAATAAACTTGGAGAGTTATTGAGCTTGTCCAAAATATTTGAGTACCCGTCCAGTAAACACTTGTTAAAACTTAAGGACATAACACAATACCTCAAGATTACTCCTAAAAGAGCGGAAGAAACTGTCAGAGAATTGCTAAGTTTTAGCAAAGGGTTGAGTGGATTCACTAATGTATGCCCTGATGACCAGTACACACTATTTAAGTATGGGTGCTCCGAGATGTTACTTATTAGATGTCTTATGTATTATAACCAGGATGGCAAATATTTTAAATTATATGTGGTAGTCAACATTGAATTGAGGAAACATTAGTAATAGACATTAATATAAAGTATTGTATTTTTCATAGGATAAAGACACCTCAGTTATAGCTAGTTTGGATTTATTTAATGACGAGATGTCCAGGTCATTTTCTATTTTCAAAAATGTATTTAAGGATTATTTGTGCAAGTTTCTACCACTATGGAACCGTGACCGTATAATATTGGAATTGGTATGTTAATTAGCTCTAGTAAATTTAATTTTAATTACTTTGGTTATATACTATTTCCAGCTCAATGCTATTGCACTGTTCAATCCTAATCGACCAAATCTTAAACATAGACAAATCATTAAGTAATGTATTTGTATTATAATCTTACTAGTGTTGTACAATAATTAACAATTAATTATTGTTTTCCATTTAATAGACTCGAACAACAATTATATATATATTTATTAAAAAGATATCTACTATTGAAATGTCGATCGGATTGTGAATCTCAGGAAAGATTATGTAAACTAATGAACACTTTCGCCAATATCTACGAAATAAGTGAAACACAAAAAGTGTATAATATTAAGGAAAATGAAATATATCCGGATCTATATGGACCACTTATGAGGGAGATATTTGATTTACCAGCACCACAATAACATAACATTTAATTTATTGTATTAAAAATCTTGATAAAAATTTAGTACATTAATTATTACATGTTTTTAATAAAATATTTAATTCATTTATTAATTTTTTGTGATAATTTGTAATTTCATTTTGTTTATAAATATAAAAGAAAATAAATATGATTTGATTTGATATAACTGTCCTTCAAATGTTACAGTATTTATGATTTTATTTGTATGAATTATAAGCAATTGACAACTAATGCAAAACTATTTGACAAATAACAGTAAATTTAATATTAATTTAACTTAAAATTTTATATTACTAGTAACAATATGACTTACTATAAATTAAATTAATATCACTTAAAACTCCCTCGTATGTGCTCAAATCAAGGTTATTTGAAAGTTAGATTAAATATTATTTATAGCTTGATTATCATATGTAATTGTGTTGACAAAATATTATCTAGATCACATTATTTGAAATTAAACTTAACTATGCCACTAAAATGAGTTATAACAAAACTACAATTAAGTGTCAAGTTTGTGGTGGTAAATCAATTGGTAAAAATTGTTAAAATTATAATATTTTGTTCACATAATTAAAAATTTTAAATTATTAATGAATTCAATTGATAGGACGAAACTTTTTCGTATTTACGTGCGATTCGTGTAAGTATTTCTTTAGACGCTATGCGCTCAACGATAAGGTAATTATCATTTGAATATAATAATTAATACATAACTATAAACAATATATTAATTCAATAGCCATTTAAATGTCCAACGAGTGGGAAATGTGTTATAAACCCACAAACAAGATCTTTGTGCAAGAAATGTAGACTTCACAAATGTTTTGAAGTTGGAATGAGAAAGGTATTTACCGTAATTACAATTGTTTTTGATTTATTGTATTAATTATAAAATTAATTTTAGGAATTGATACGAAGTGATGCCGAAAATCAATTGAGAAAACTTGAAGTCCGGGAGAATAAACGCAAACTAAACTTATTAAACGAATACAAGAACTCCGTTGATTCAGAATATTCTGATTATTCAACAAGCAGTTTATTACCACGGTCATATGAAAATGATGACAGGGATTTTATTTTAGATTTAATTGAAAATACTCTGAATATAAGTGATGAACGGATCAAGGAAATTGAAAGCTATTTGTCCCTGACCACATCAAATACTTACTTATCATTAGATGAGATATTAGCAAAATATGAGAAATTCTTTATAATTCCTGTATTCAGAGAACTCGTGGATTATAACGGGTTGAATGAATTGGAGTCCAATCGGATATCCGAGTTATTAAACGCGTCTAAAATAATAAACTATCCCATGACTAAAAATAATTTTATGATCACTGATTGGGATGAGTTAGTTAAAGTGACATCTTATAGGACCGAGGTGCAGATTCAAGAATTTATAACTTTTTGCAAAACATTTAATGGATTATCAAATCTATGTTCAGCTGATCAGTCCATATTAATTAAGTACGGATTAATGGAGTTATTTGTAATCTATCATCTATTATGCTATAATAAGGATACTCAGAAGTTTACAATATATTTAGTAAGTATACAGTACAAATTACCTTATTAAATGTATTATATATTATATAATACTTGTGACTAGGATGATGATAATTCTGTGATCGTTGGCTACGAGTATTTTGAATATAAGGACATTGATTATTTGCATATTATGAGGGACTTATTGGACAAGTTGTTGCCTGAAATTAAACGAGATTTTGTTATAAAAAACTTGGTAAGATTTTATACTATATTAGCATAGTTATTTTATGTAAATATTCTGTATTATATAATCAGGTAATCGCAATAGTATTGTTTAATCCGAATCGACCTAATCTTAAACATAGACATACTGTCCAGTAAGTCATAGAAATTGATCAACATAATTTTATTTGTAATGTTAATGTTTATTTCATAGACTCGAACAACAATTGTATGTATATTTGCTGCAAAAATATCTATCAATGAAATATCAAATGGAATCGGAGTTGAAATTACAAAAACTCATGAATTCATTGAGAGATGTATGTGTACTAGGTGATATTCATTTCATGTATGGAATAAAAGATTATATGGATTATTATCGCTATATCGGACCACGCATGAGATTATGGTTGAATGAATAAAGTTTTGTTGCAAATTATTTAAACATTGCAATTGTGTTATAAGATATCAATAGTTTATACTGAGCTACCCAAATTAATTTTACAAATATTAGTGAGTCTTCAGCTCATTATGACCTCATTTTATAATATAGTTACCGATTTAAGCAGCCAAATTGAACTAGAACAAAATACGGTAAGGGCTAAGAATAAAATTCTAGATTAACAATCTAAATAAAATGCCTTACACATAAATAAAACCTAATGAACATAATAATTCTAAGTAATTTAAAGTATACATAAAATAAAATTGTATTCAAATTATATTGCGAATAAAATAATATACGGTAGAATCAAATTGACTCAGGGTCTTATCAACTAAAACTGAAAATATTTTTATGGTAAACCCTATCACTTTTAGAAGGAATTCCTTTTTAATCTTATACCGTAATAAAAATCATTTCAAGTTATAAAAGAGTAAAAACTGAATCAATGGCTCAATTAGCGGTGGACTGTCTGATGATATCCTCGAGTTTAAGGGTCTTAAGAGTCAAATCAATTTCTTCTTCGACCACTTTGGCGGCCATTGAAGAGACCACTGAAGAGACCACTGATATCAGGAGACAAGCGATACCCCATATAAAGCACCCGTTATGCTGTAGGTAACGGCTAGTAGTGTCACATAAAGTGGACACCGTCTTCAGGGCGGCGGTGCTTATATCCTTAAAGGGTTCACCTGTGATGACCACCCGATGCCATACTTCCAGAACGTGATGTAGTGCTCGCAGTTCAGTGACTGTGACACCAATTCATCAAACAATAGATCCAATCATTTAATTGTATTTCAACTCTTTTTTTAACATACTTTTAGACAGTATCTGAAAATAGTATCTTTCATTCGGTGAAGAGTTGCAAACACTTGATCCAAGTCTGGCACTGATTGCCTGTAATCTTGAGCATCTGCGAAGCCATGATCTCCTGGTTATTGATCCGACAGAGCGATGGCTGCGGACTATCCGCGTCTTTGAGGATATCCTCCAACGGCTCATATTTAAGCAGCGCTTTGCCATTGAATGACATCTCTTTGCGGACGCCAGTCCTCGTGAGGTCTGTGCCCTTGTCATCGGCATCTCCATCATGAACAGCCGTGATATGAAAGCACATGACATTCCCGTAGTAGTCGACCGACTCGAAGAACACCCAATGTCTGTATCGACCCCTCAATACTTCAATCAAATCCCCGCGACTCAAGAGATGTTTTACTCTGTCGTACTCCAAGAATGAGCCAGTTCGTCCAAATGAGCACATAGACTCCGATGAAGACATGGATAAACTCTTGGACTGAACTGATCCCATTGTCACCCTGCTTGTAAAATTCAGCAAAAGCAATGTTTCGTAGTATTACTTCGTGTAACAGATGGTGTGAAACCTAGCAAAACATCATGTGATCTAATCATAGCATTGTCGGCGTTATTAGAATCAAACGCTAATCATTGGGAACTACTTCTTAAAGAAATATACAATGTCCAAGATAAATTTTTAAATTTATATATAATTATTTAATAATTAGGGATTATGTATCAATAAATAAATAATTATCGACTTTAAAAGTAAAAATTTATTTATTTTTCTTAAAATTAAATATTTAGATAAACAGTATTTAGCGATTTAATTCAAAGTTGTAAACATAGATTGTGTTATACTTAATCAATGTTTTTGAGTATATTTAACTGATTATTGTTTATTTTTGTATACTACAGTACTAGTACTAAAATTAACTATTTTTATATTTTAATATTTTTAACTCAATATTAAATGCACCTGGAATAATGTGTGATAATAAGATTTGCCAGGTATGTGGTGATAAAGCAATTGGTATGTAATTATGTTTATACTGGTATATGCTATTTAATTAAAATAAACCTTTGGCTAGTATAGATTTTACTATTATATTTTAATAAACATTATTTAATAATTATATTATAAATCACTTTAAAGGACGGAATTTCTTTGCCATTACTTGTGAGTCGTGTAAAGCATTCTTCCGGAGATATGCCCTCAAGAATAAGGTATAAAATTATAATTATAAATAATTTACAAATTTAATAATAATTATATTAATAGCCATTTGAATGTCCATCAAATGGGAAATGTATGTTAACACCAAAAACACGGCAATTGTGCAAAAAATGTAGACTCGAAAAGTGTTTTACAATGGGAATGAAAAAGGTAATAATTATTATTAACAAGGTATTTTTAATGATTATCCCTTACGTTAGGAATTGATACGAAGTTGTGAAGAAAATCAATTACGATATCTTCAGGTCATTGAAAATAAACGCAAACAACAAATGATTCAAAACACAGATTCTGTGGATTCCAGTCATTCTACCAATTCTTGTGTTTCAATGACTACTCAAACAGACGTTGTGAATGACTTTATAACTGAATTGATTGAAAGTACACTTAATATTAGTGATGCTGAGCTCAATGAACAGATTATGGACATTGAAATGACAATTAATACATCGAAAAACGTTCAAATCTATGATGAGATTTGTCACAAATATGCACAAATGTCTGTGAGTCCCATATTCAGAGTAATACCCGATTATGAGGGCTGGAAGGAACTGGAGTATAATAGGATATCAGAGCTGTTATGTGCATCAAAGTATTTAGCCAGTCCATTAACTAAATATAAGTTAAAACTTAAGGACAGGGATCAGATTGCGAGATTGACTACTAATAAGACTGAGAGTCATATCCAGGGTTTTGTAAATTTTTTCAAAGATTTAAATGGATATTCAAATTTGTGTTTTACCGATCAATTAGCCCTGATCAAGTATGGTGGTGTGGAATTGCTGGTTATGCATAATTTAATGTGCTACGATTGTGAGACAGGATATTTTATGCTGAATGTGGTTAGTAATTAATACAATACAAATTACATAAAATTAATATGCTTAAAAATAACTAATATTAACCTTGATAACTTATTCATATATCGTAGGATGATGAGACCTCAGTTCTAGTTGATATTTATCAGTTTGAAATTGAAAGTACCCCGAATATAAGCTATGTGCATGTTATGAAGGACTTGTTAGTTAAAGTGTGGCCTGAATTGGAAAGTGATCCCGTTATTAGAAACTTGGTATTTTTTAAAAATCATTTCAAGTTTGTTTTATTTTGAACTCAGTTTACGGCTATAATACTGTTTAACCCGAAGCGACCCAATTTAACGCATAGACATAATGTCCAGTGAGTAGCTAATATTTGTAAACAGGTTAAATTGATATTAATTTCCTTGATCAATTTGTAGACTCGAACAACAGTTATACATATATTTATTACAGAGATATTTACTATTAAAATGTCGATCGGAATCGGAATCAAAACTACAGAATCTGATGGAATCACTCAAAGACTTCAATACTCTAAGAGAAATACAAATGACATTTAGATTACAGGAATGCAAACAATATTTCGGACCTCTTATTCGGGAAATATATGATTTCGACAATAACTACAATACAAATACTAATTACAAAAATTAATTTATCTAATCGTATACCGTAGTAATAAATGAATTTACATAAACTAAATATTATATACAGTGCTCGGTATATATAAGATGTCGAAAATTAGCTTTTAAAAATTAGATAAGTTATACTGGTTTCAAATTAAAGATTACATAACAATAGATATATATTATACGTATATACGGTAATGCTAAAAGTACGGTATAAAATATTTTATAGATATTGTTTATTAGCAAAAAAACGTATCATTTTAGGACAATTAGCGATCAGATTATGAATAGCCTTTTGAGTGGCGTTTACATGGCATCCATAAAAATAAATATATTGTATTTTCTTGAGTTTAGACAATGAGTTCAATACACTGTCCGTTATATCTGTTCCCCTGATATCTATGTGTTGAATGCGAGGCAAGTGTTTGTTGACATCGCGGGTAAAGTCTTCGGCAGTTATGGCACTTTTGGTGCATAGAGTGAAATGTGTGAGTCGTTTGCATCCACTCAACGATTCACTGCTAAACACAAACTCTTCGGGATATTTACCATTCAGTTGGAGACGTTTTAATTGCTTAAAGTGTGTATTCATTGTTTGTATCAATTGAGACATGAGTTCACAGGAATCAATGCTACCATTGAGTGACAGACTCTTGAGTTGACCACAATTCACACCAATTCGTTGCAAACGACTATCATTGACAGTACTGTTTGCAAGTAATGCAGTCATCTTTAGATCAATCAATTGTGGCATTTGTGACAAACCAGTCATCAGTATATCGATGCACGGATCATGACAACTGTCACTGATATCTACTTTCATTGATTTCATAGTCTTTGCATATCTGGTGACAAACACTTCAAATCCATTCACGTCTTCATTCGTGTAATAAAAGCGAAATGAGTTTAATCTGCGAAACAACACATCATTTGTGGGATCAGTGGACATAGAGTTGGCATAAAACGGAAGATTTGTTAAGTTTGGGCACAATTTAAGACAACTGTCGACACACTTCCAGATTGGGGTGTCTTTAGGGTTGGGCCACGAATAGCATTCAATTGATTGCAAACATTTGGCAAACTTTGCGAAAAACTTGGCGATTGTGTCGACACTTAAGAAATCAAAATCAATGTAAATATGCTGTAAATGATTGCAATGTTTCACAATTGACTCAAACATTGAGTTGTTATTGAATGACACAAACAATGGTCCGATTCTTGAGATGTTTTCGCACGAATTGAGTATCCATTCAAAGGTCTCGACATTCAGTTTATGGACATAAGTGTATTTGAAGTCCGTTTGTGTCTTATAGACCACTCTCTGCCACTGTTTGGACACACATTCACATCGGAACCGGTCTTCGAGTGTGAGGTAAGACAACACGTGTTGACACAAATCATCACCGAATCTGTCGAAAGAGTCTTTGCCATAGACTTGCCTTAAAGTGAATTCCCTTCTGTGAGCCATTCCTCAGCGGTTATTATCAACTGTTTGTGACTGCTCTGTGCGCGCTTCACACAATACAAACGAAATGACAGCAAAACATGTGTTTGTATTCAATGTCAACACTCTATGCGCGCACTCTATGGCACGCAATGGGTTTCACGACGAATGAAGTTTTATCAAAGTTTTTGTCATAGAAATGAATAAACGTTTAAATTATTAAATCAAAGGAAATAGTATTTGTAATTCATTTGATAAGATATCGTATTTTGTAGGCACATACTGTAGTAATTATTCTAACGTCAATACTTCCTATTCAAAACATTAATTGTAACATTAATTACATTAATTGTAAAAATCTTTAAATATATAAAAATTATGATATTGTAATAATTGTCATGTTTTATTCATTTAGATATTTATAATTAGCACACAATCTACAGAATAATAGATATTGTATTAATAAAGAATATTTAAACATATTGATTATTCTTCATTCCTTACAAAAATGAGTTTAATTTTAGGACAGTTACCCATCAGATTATGAGTGCCTTTTGAATGAACTTTTTTTTGGTGAAATGAATATCAAAATTTCTAAAATATTAACATAAGTTTAAATATATAATTTTATTCAAATTTAATGTCATGGTTTATTTTGCTATAATAATTATACTATTTTGTGTTTGAATATTTAGTAAATAGTTAGAGATTTAATTCATAGTTGTAAACATAGATTGTGTTATTTTTACAGCTAGTTTTTGTTATTAATATAAATTATGATTATTGTTTATTCAATATTCAATGTAAAATGTTCATACACTATGTTATATCACTATACAGGTTCAAGACTAAATAAAATACATAAAATTAACACTATTTTAAACTATTTTGAAATACTAAAATTAGTTTTATAACATTTAAATCATTATAAAGTGCACATATAGTAGAATAATGTGCGATCATAAAATTTGCCAAATATGTGGTGATAAAGCAATTGGTATGTAATTATGTTTGTTTATATATGCTATTTAATTAAAATAAACTTTACTTTTAACTAGGGTAGATTTTATTATTAAATTTTAATAAACATTATTTAATAATTATATTATAAATCACTTTAAAGGCCGGAATTTCTTTGCCATTACCTGCGAGTCGTGTAAAGCATTCTTCCGGAGAACTGCCCTCAAGAATAAGGTTTAGAATTAAAATTAAAAATAATTTACAAATTATTAGACAACTATTTAATAGCCATTAGAGTGTCCATCAGATGGGAAATGTATGATAACATCGAAAACGAGACAATTGTGCAAAAAATGTAGACTTGAAAAGTGTTTTACAGTGGGAATGAAGAAAGTAATTATTATTATATAACAATGTATTAATATTTTTTAATGTTTAATAACTTTATAAGGAACTGATCCGAAGTCACGAAGAAAATAAACTAAGATATCTTGAGGTCATTGAAAATAAACGCAAACAACAAATGATTCAAAACACAGATTCTCTGGATTCCAGCGATTCTACCAATTCTTGTGTTTCACTGACTACTCAAACAGTCAATGAGAATGACTTTATAACTGAATTGATTGAAAGTACCCTGAATATTAGTGATGATCAACTCAGTGAACAGATAATGGACATTGAAATGACAATTAATACTCTAAAAAACTTTCAAACATATGATGAGGTCGTATTAAAGTGTCAACAAATGTCTGTCAGCCCCGTATTTAGAGTGATACCCGATTATGAGGGCTGGAAGGAACTGGAGTTCAAACGGATATCTGAACTCTTAGGTGTATCAAAGTATTTAGCCAGTCCATTGACTAAATACAAATTAAAACTTAATGACCGGGATCAGATTGTGAAATTCACTACTAATAAATCTGAGAGCCATATTCAAGGATTTATTAATTTTTCCAAAGGTATAACTGGATATTCAAATTTATGTTTTACCGATCAATTGGCCCTGATCAAGTATGGTGGTGTGGAATTGCTGGCTATGCACTATTTAATGTGCTACGATTGTGAGACAGACAATTTCAAGCTGAATGTGGTTAGTAATGAATACATTACAATTGATGTGAAAATAATATGTTTAAAGTAAGTGATATTATAAATTTATGTACTATTCATGTAACATAGGATGATGAGACCTCAGTTTTGGTTGATATTTATCAGTTTGAAATTAAAAGTGCCCCGAATGTAAGTTATGTGCATATTATGAAGGACTTGCTAGTTAAAGTGTGGCCTGAATTGGAAAGTGATCCCGTTATTAGAAACTTGGTATTTATAATTTTATTTTAAAAATTTAAGTTTATTAGTTTATATCTTGAACTCAGTTTACGGCTATAATACTATTTAACCCGAATCGACCCAACTTAACGCATAAACATA
>CAJPVJ010000341.1:0-27671 GCA_905397405.1 Oppiella nova
AACTGATGGACAATAAAAATATGATTTCATGACAATAAGAATTGATGAAGTCATTGACCACATCATTGGTAACTACTTGTGCCCCTTATTATGATCAGTCACTCTCTTCACAGCACATAAAATGCATTTATATTTATCAGGCATTCAATGCGTGGTTAGTTTGGGACCTAATTGTCTGATAGTATATGTGAACACAAAATGACAAATACTTTATAAGGAGAGATGGAAAGTGTTTTAGAGTCGAGTGAATAACAAATACATTTGCCGTAAACAATGGGATTAACTTAAGATTCGGATAAAAATGGGATAAAGAGAAGCAATTGTTTACGTAAAAAGTGTACTCTTTTTGTGTAAATTGAGATGATTTCTCCAAATATGTGAAACACTGTTATTAAGAGCAAAGCCGACAAAAGATGAGTCAAAAAAGAGAGAGAAAAGTGCGATAATAGTGTGCTTTTCAATGGTATTTCAAAAGACATTTACGAAGCCATGCGCGAGAACTCATCGTTTAGTTTTTGAGCAAAAATTTCTTTCATATAAAAGCCATGAAATGGAAAAATAAAAGAGAAATTCATATCTTTGACGGCAATATTGAGGGCGCAGTCGTAGCCCAAGATATAAGGCATCTGACGATAAACAAAGTTGAGACCAAACAAGACATGCAATCGACTATATTTTGTTAGCAAATGTTTGTATGATTTAATACTCAATACGATTGTGGAGTTAGTAGTTGTTAGAGATAGCAAGTAAGAGGACCTTGGATTCAATACAATCCATATTAACTTATCTCATACTCCACTACATAAACATTACTTGAATTTTGACTGTATTTTATTCATATTATTAACACTAGAGTCGGAGTCTAAAGTTACTGATGGACTAATCGGGGCTAAACTACGACAACAACAGGCCTACAGTTGACTCAGAAATAGGTGCACTCGTTAACAAACAACATGATAAACACTTTCAGTCTTTTTATCTAAATAAACTAATCATATATATTGTATATTATATGTTATAAAGTACTCTAATATTCGCTATTAGTTGACAAGAACTTATTCACAAATATGTTTGAATGTTTGAATTAAATAAAATTTAAGCCAATGTTCAATATTAAAATCAGTGCATAAATGTATGATATAACAATAATATATAACATGAATATAAATACAAAAAAAAATAAATTCTCACTCAAAGGACATGAAATGAAATGGCATTTAATATTCAGAAACGTCTTAAATATTTATAAAGAAATATCGAAACATATTCTCATTTCTATCGCACAATACAAGCGCTAAATATACTGTATATAAAAGGTATTGAATTTTGAATAATAAATATAAATATATAAAAATGCGACAAATTTTGGCGATTCATGACTCGAAACAAAATGAATGGGAATTAACGGCAACTCATGGCATACATGCTCTACAGTCTGTGGCGGGCTGTCTATGTCTAAAACGGGGGGTCTGTACGGCTGTATGTGCCGGTGCTAAATGAGGTGGTAGTGTCTGACCTGTGGAAGTCATACCTTCTCTACGCATTCCCATCTTTAGGCACTTTTTTAATCGACAGAATTGGCATTGATTTCTGTGGTGTTGATCAATGGGACAGTTCCTATTGCCTCTGCACGTGTAGGTGAGGTTCCGACGCACCGACCTCTTGAAGAAGGACTTACAGCCCTCGCACGTGAACTGTCCGTAATGTTTGCCACTACTCTTATCCCCGCAGACGACACACTCGATGTGTTGACCACTTTTGTCGCCCGAAGACGGCGTCGACGGCTGTCCTAAGGAGAGGGCGCCGTTGGCTGTGGACGTCGAGTGCAGTTCACTGTCTGTGGCCCCGGAGTGTGGACCGTCGGCCCTCCACGCGGGCACCGCCACCAATGCCATCGCTATTACCACTCACGAGCACGTCTAGTCTTCAGAGGAATGGTTGGTCACGATATCAATGATAATCAAGTCACTCTTCGGCTGATGTCTGAGTTGATGATCACGAAGCAAGTGATATAACAATTGACAATACATTCACTTATTATGGTATCAAACAGTTTTCACGTGTTATGTCCCAAACTTGAGGTAATGTTTTTCACTCATTTTATAATGATTTATATTTTTATAAAAACCAAACAAAATATACAAAACTCTTTGAATGGATATCAAAACAAATGGAATGAATACTGGAAACACATTTGAAATAGTTTTTGGCGAAAATAGTTGAAAAATAAGTTCATTTAAAAAGTGAATATAAAGTACAAGAAGTACTGCTCATATATGCTTGGGATGCGTGATGTGTGCTGTGAATGCAGTGAATGGTATGCATTGAGACACCACTGACTCTGGTCTGTGCCTGAAGTGTTGGTTCTCTGGTTGTAAGGACTGGAGTCAACTCCCCTCTGCTAAGTGATGATCCCAAGGTTAAGTTGGTTGAGGTTCAGCTATGTATGAGCTATGCCTGCATTTGCCTTCACTGACTGTGCTGAGCAATCAACTAACTTGTTGTCGATGTTATTATTACAGCAATCGTTGGACGCATACCAACACTGCTGAAAAGTCTCAAACTTTGCCAAAACTTATGTCTTATGTCCCGTAACTGAACACAAAGTGCACACAACATGCCTCACATGACTGCACACAACACTCTGACCACCACTCAGTCCACTCTCACTCGTGTCCCAATATATGAGCACAACTCACACACTCTCACAAGGCTTTCATGGGTTGGCCAACCGTTTGAACGCCGAGACAATTAGTGTTGCAATACATAGGAAACACCAAACATATGACTGTATGGATAGTGGTGTGAAGTATTGCGGCAACAATATTACGGTCAGTATTCATATGAATGGCTTAGCGTTTGGTGTGGCAATAGAGGCGACGCGCGAACAGTAGACGCCCTGATCTTTGGAAAAGGAGGTGCGATGTGAGGGCACACACTCTGCCAATGGTCGGCACACATACACACACTGTGCCGATGAACTATGACACTGATGGTCGTCATGGAGATACAGGCGATCGCATGCCGTGAACACAGCGCTGGGATGTGTTGAGTCTGTGTCTGTGACTGTCATTTAGAGTTCAAGAATCATATTAGCGGTTATAATGGCATAGAGTGGCGGTCGTGGCCTCGAGGCAATCAGGGCATGACTTCACTGCCACCACATCCACATACGCTACCAGCGCTCACTTCAAACTCATACCAGACATAAACCATAGGCAACACTCAGATACTAAACACCGCCTCAAACACCACACGTCAGAGACAATACACATACAGACAATACCACTGATCACAACCTCTACCACCACTACCACTATCACCGCTATCCACACTCAAGACACTGCAGCATCTGTTCAGTGCTTTCATTGCATTCTTGTCCTTTAATTATCTCATTTATTGACGAATTAACAAACACTCCATCACTAGTCACACGAATATATTTGAATACATTTTGAGCACAGAATATGCAATCAGAATATACTCTAATATTGTAATCACTTTAATTAGTCATATATTCTGTTCGTATTATTATTATTCTCATTACTTTGGCAAACATTGATTGAAAAATACATTTAAGTTAGAATATGCAATGAAATAAGACTTTTCCAAAAATAAAACCATTTGAGAGATAAATAAATAAATAATAAATGTTTTTAGTATTGGATTATAAGAGGAAAAGTTTGACCGATTTTTAATGAAATCATTTCCAATATAAAGCAATTGTTGTATTGGTTTGGGTTCTGGTTTTGTTGAGTCAAACTTATGCATAACTGACTCAGACCTCAGACATTATCGCTCCGAAACCTCAAATATACACAATAATAGTATAATATATGCCTCTCTCTCTCTCTCTCTCTCTTTCTCTCTCTCTCTCTCTCTCTCTCGCACATAGAGAAGGTTTCAGTGCTGTTCCCCATTGGAGAACCCCTATTATGAATAGGGACTCCCGAAGCGAAAAATATTAATCAAAATAGCCTGAAATGTATGCATACATAAAGGGGAGGCAAACCACATAACCGCACGATTTAGGACCGAATATACATTTACGCATCACTCACAGCCTAACGCACTATTCTGTACGTCTTTGCTCCCTGTGCTCTCTATACTGTATGAATGCTTTGCTGTAGTACTTGATTGTGGCACTGGTAGTGAAACACTACAAACACTGTGTGCGCTCTCTTTAAATCACGAAATGCACGAATTGTGCAAAAATGAATTCATATGAAAATGAATAATAGAAATGAGTGCAGAGAGAGAGAGAGAGAGAGAGAGAGAGACTGTTGTTGTGGTGAATCTCGTCCAAAGTGTATGACAGCATTGGTTAAGACTAGTGTTGAGCAGATTTGCAGATTTGTTGGTCTAATTTGATAGCGTTTATAACGCTTCTAATGTGGCAGATGTGAGAAGTGAACAAAATATGATGAAATCAAATATTGAATATTTAAAAGTCTGGATCACATATACAACAGACCATAAGCCCGACCACTGAACCACTGACTGTATTGAGAGTGTCTCTCATTTGGAATATAAAGTGGGACCGAATCAGCACTTATTGAAAGTGGTTAGAGATATGAGTTCTTTTCATTTGGTTCATCACTCATCCTATTCTCGTCTCTCAATGTCTGAGCACTGAGCGCATCAATTAGCAGTATTAGCACTACAGCCCCACTGCTCTATACTCTCCCCTACCACTACAGCTCTCTCTCTCTCTCTCTCTCTCTCCCTCTCTCTCTCTCTCTCTCTCTCTCTCTCTCCACTTTCTATCATTAGATAGTTTAGTGTTTGAAAGAGTAAAAGGGTTCGTGATTTTCACTGTTCACTAGAAATAAGTGGAGAACTCATGGGGATTGAAGGGATCGTTATATTTATTATAATCTAGTGGTCAGTGTAGTCAATGACAGGTCTATTTGTTAGTGAACACAATTGTTACAACATTTGTAAACTGAGTTTATTATAAGGACTACAATAACAATAACGACACAACTCTTTGTTCAAAAGTTGGCTTCAATTCATAGGAAAAAGATTTGCAAAATTGATAATAATTTAACGCATCAAAAACCAGAGGCAGTTCTCATCGCATATTCCGTACAAAACGTATCAATTCTAGCCTTTATGAAAATGCCTGTCCTTTTGACCACAAGTTGTGTCTCGATATGGGAGAGAGAGCGAGGAATTCCATCCATTTTCTCCTCTCGCTCTCAACATAAAGGTTCACATCTATAGCATAGAAAAGGGAAACCCATTATCATTGAAGTGTAACCAAAAGTTTTTATTTATGTCGACTGTATATAACATTTGGTGTTAAGGTTGAGAATTTTGGTTCATAACCAGCACTGATAGCATAGAAAATCATAGACTCAGTAAATGTCACTCTTTTACTGAAATGACAGCAACAGAGAAGAGCAGGAAATGAGAATTCGGCGCTTTATTGAGACTACCATTCCCTCCAATGCCTCCAATTGGCGCATCCCTTTGTCTGCCATTTAAATATTATTAAAAACCAAATTAACTATTTTCCATTCAGTACTACTGTGCACTACAATTATAACGCATCGCTGTATGTAAATGTTTGCATTCATTACATTCACTTTGTATTCAATTGATCCCAACATTTGAATCAATATTTTCAACCAATGATGAATTGAATTTAAAATTATGTACTACTTATTAAGAAATTATATAGCTTGTTAATTGATTTAAAACATTTGTTTCAATGCCATATAATGTTGTATAATCTATGATATAAAGATCTGTGTAGATATGGTGAGAGAGAGAGAGAGAGAGAGAGAGAGAGAGAGAGATGTGATAATCGTATGTCACAGTCGGCTAATCTGACGGAAATGAGAAATTAATTATTGCCTTCGCATACAATACTACAATACATAGAGTTTTTATGGGACTCATGATTGTATACCAATTGTGTATAAGTTTTATAAATTAATATATTTACACATTTTGTTACAACTAATTATATTAATATGTTATTTACAATATTTGTATTGAGTAATCACTTGCAAAACCAAATGCATACTTCTAAATAAACCTATTTTTATTTATTTATAATAATAATTTTACAAATTTACTCTAACTTGCAAATTAACTAAATGAACAATTATTGTAAATTTAGTTGTTGAAAAATTTAAGCAACAAATTCTAGTGTTCATAAAGTAGTTTTAAAAAATCATAACTAAAAACATTCTGTTCAGAGAGAACTTACGAGTTAATGGCTAAAAGAGGGGTCATTTGGACTTTTGACTCCTTTTTAAGAGACTCTCACTCAAGCAATACCTGGCCTTCAGGGCATCACTGCATGCCATCAGACCTTTGGGTTCATACGAGTGCACAAACATTGCACACAAACGACCAAAAAACTTAGGAAACAATTAATAAAACGAGAAAATATTTTACTAATTCTCCAAAATTATATCTTAAGTGTTGACATTTTTATCTTATTTTAGACTTATATTATTTATTAGTGTTTTAATTGTTGTAAATGATATAAATTTAAAATAATAATATTTGAAATTGAATTTGTGGATTACAAATTCATTCATGAAATTAGAATTATTAGTTTCAATAATAAAAATTTGAACAAATGTCTAAAAACGGATTCCTCCCACAAATTAATTACTTTATTTATTGAATGTCATGCCATATATTGTTATGATTGCCATTTGAGTCAACTATAAGACTGGGAGACTCTTATGCAATGCCTGAACGACATAAATAAGTTGTGAGCCTTAGGACAAGTCTAATGATTATAAGGTATGAGTACGTGATCTATGTTTATAATTAGTTGAGTTCACAACAAAGAATAGATCATAACATAAGTGACTTCCTCTGTGACACTGATTTCAAAGATAACATAACTCTGGAGTCAATAATTTAAGTCTAATTATTGTGGACTGAATTCAAAATGAGATGATTCTCTCCACTCATACCACACTTAAAGAGTTCATTAAATTATTCCCAAAAAATAAGAAAATACACAAAAAGGAAATCATTTATTTCTTCACCAAATTTATAATTTAATTTTTTTCTTGGAATCACTTAAAAATTTCATAAGAATTGCATTTATTTTACATAACGTATGAGTCAGTCATTACAAAAATGTCCAAAACAATTATTTTAATCCATTATATGAATGCATTAATATAATACTAAGTTTGTACCAGTACTAATGTACTCAGTACTGTGTATTAGACAATAGAGTTTTACTGAAGCAAACATTTGATTCTTTGTTGTTCAGAATATACTGTATTTATATATATTTCTGAGTTTAAAGGATAAGTCTTCAATAATAGATGATTATTATTAAAAACAAAATTTAATTTCCGAAATTTATAATGTAATATAATAAAATATTTATTTAACTTTTAATGCTCTATTTTCATCTTTATAAAATTTCTATGAGAATCACAATTAAGTATTTATTACAACAGGAGTCTTAAATTCATTATTTTGCTTTCTTTAATTATATTGTTCTCAATGCACAGTATTTATACAAATCTATAACATATAACTTATAATATGTTACACGGATACACTTGAAGTAATTTTTCTATAAGTAAATGATAGCAACAAATAAAATGCTTCACATTAGTTACCGTGCATTAAATGTAAGCTAATATTAAGTTTATTGAATACTTCATTAAATAACTATTGCATGTGAATCTAATTCTTATAAAGCTTTACTAATAAGTGTTGTGATTAAATTGCAATCAATGCCTTGGGTGGCAAAAAATAAAAATACCATATAAAAATCGACAAATGATTTAGTTTATTTCATATTTAAATTATTTCGGTTTAATTTTTATTGTATACATATTTTAATATCAAGCTATAAATCTATTTTAAATTCTAAATTTCACTCCTAGTCAGTATAATTATATTTAATAAAAATAAACATTTCTCAAATAAAAATATAACTAACTAAAATGTTATTGCCATAAAAGTGAACAATACATGCGAATGACCATAAAAGCTACGACTAGTGGTGAACTGCATTTTCATTATGTGGACACTGTCTGCAAAGGAAGTGGACAGGGATGACAGAAATGGCAGGAAAGAGATGAAAATGCTGAAGTAATGATCTGTAGCCAAATGTTGTTTGTGTTCACAACGGAGTCAAACTCTTTCGTGTTTCCATTGAAGTCATCATATGATCTCAATATTTGTAATTCATATACATCTGTATAATTAATTCATCAAGAATACAAATACAAATTTAGAAAATATTAATATAAAAACGAATTCTTTAACAAATATAAAGTAAAAAATGAAATAAATTTTTTATTCATACTTTTTTGTGATATTCAGTGTAGTTTGTGAGACATATAATTAATACAAAATTACACTAAACGCCTACATAAGAGTGCAGAGATCAGTGACCTGTCACTCCTTTGGGGTAAATTCTTTAACCTTTTCTTTGAAAGTAGATTATAGTTAAGGATAATAACGATTACTATAATCTCGAAGACCTGTTATTTGCGTGCAATCGCTGGCGTTCGGGTGGAAAATAATAAAATCTCTAATTTCAAACTTTGGTCTCAAAACCGGCTTAAAAAACAAATTCTGTGCATAAAATGTCGCTTCGGTTGAGAAATACAATTAATTGAGAAAATCGCGTACTTTTCTCACCAAAAATCTGGCTATGAAACAATGAGTACACATTTACATATACTATAAAATCAAAGTTATTATAAATCACAGATTATATATATATTAACGAGTAAATATGCAATAAATTAAAATTAGTATCTTAAAATGTATATTGTAATTTTAATTCAATCATTTTTTGATTGCCTTGAATACTTCCAGAATTTTGAACACTTTATTAAATTAGTTTCTAAAATGTAGTTTTATTATTTTATTGAACTATAAAATCGTGAAAATGTTATATGTTTCCATTGTATTTTAAATTAATAATAATAAGATAATAATAAAGGTAAATAAGAAATATTTAGGAAAGAATTTGATTTTCAAAATTTGATGCTATATTCACATAAAAATCATATTATAGTTTAAGTTATGATGTGTTCAAGAAGTTTGTTCATTGTTTTCATTAAATTAACTTTTAGTCCAATAAAGTTGCAAGTAGACACATATATAAAACTATAATTTCAGTATTCTTTGGATAGCTTTTAGTGTTGTAATCGCTTTTAAAGCCCTATTATTGGCGGCAATTCGTGGCAATGGCTCTGACGGTCGTAATGGTCCGATGTCTGTCCCAAACGTGATGACCTAAGGCTTACAAAATTTCTAGTTTAGGTAATGAACGGAAATAATTGTGAATAAAAAAGCAAAATTCAACGCTTTTATGTTAGAGCTAAACATAAAGTTTTATATTATGATTGAAGCTTTGAGGCATAAAAATTCATTTTAATTATGCTTTGCTTATAAAAACTTTCACTAAATTATTAGCGATTATGTGATGATAAGACATGACGAAAAGACAACATGTAATATTATATTACATAGTATTATGTAATAAAAGAAATTTTTGATGACAAGTGGTCTCGTAGTTCAAAACCCTGGTACATAGTTTGATATATAAATCAAAATAAAATAAAGTATTCAAGTTTGTATATTAAATTAATTAAATGAAATTATTACTATTTTATACTTATTTATCATATGATTTAATTATTAATAAATTACTTCATATTGGCTCATGTTCGCTTAACTTTTTAAAGTTATTTTATTTTATTGCTTAATCAACAAACATATAGTTATCGGCAAATATAGAATCGATTCTAAATATTATATAAAACAATATAAAACAGTCACTAAAATACAATCATTAAAGTAATCAATTGTTTGCTTTGTTTTTTGTATTCAATATGTTTGTTGAGAGAGAGAGAGAGAGAGAGCGAGAGATGGGTAGGTAGGGAGGGATAGGGAATGGTAGGGAATGATGTGTTTGGGTGTTTGGAGAGGAAGAGTGGTTGGAAATGTTGGTAATGATTGGTTTGTTTATGAAGGGTATGCTGTTATCAGTGGTAAACCATACATACATTGAGTAAATGCACACTTTGTTAAACTGAGCGCATCATCCGATTAATACAACATCAGAGACTAAAACATCCAAAACTAAAGTTAAGTAATTTTCGGTCAAACGATAAAAGCATAGAAAATAACCATAAGATTAAGAAGTGTTTTCATTTCATATTTGATTACATTCTGTATATTTGAACAAAAGGTCTCTAAAAATTCAGGCAATAAGTAGTGTTAGTTATGTTGAGTCACCGTTTATTAGCAGTGGGTTTGGGTGTTGGGTTAGATCTGGTCTCATAAATCATAGGTTGGCAACCATGACATGACAGTACTGTATAGACGCCGAGACCACTACCAGTCCCTCCAAACTCTCATATTATATTAATATATTTGTGAAGGCATTTAAATAATAATGTATTGCATATTAGAAATTAATGCCAAAACGTGTAAAGTTCTCGCATTTCTTTATTCATTTTTCTTATGGTCGCAAAAAATGCAAGTCTTTAACACTAAACTTATATTATAACTGCTTTTCAGAGCTTACATGTGGGCTCAACAACAACTCCTGGGCCCTGAATACGAGCTCACCATAAAGTGTCAAATATCATGGCAGGGGTCGCAAACAAGTTCACAAAAATACACATTTATTTGTATTGAATATTGAAAAGAATTTGTGAGTTTTGCCAGAAGATTGCATTCAAGGATTATTGGGTGCACTACTCAACCCAATTACATGTCTAGAAATTATTGCTTTTTTACGCGAACAATAAGTCCCCCGAAATGTATAACTTTGTAGCTGTCATGCGATGGGGGCTGTGAGGCGGGTCTGTCTGCAAATGCCAACCACCAGTCTATCAGTGATGGTGTGATGGCTCTGATGGCCGCACTCTCTGCTGGCGGTCTTTCCTCGAGTTCAGGGTTCAAATGCCACGAATATAACCGCTTTTGTAAATGCACTACAAAATCACTATACAGTACAGTCTACTCTATGATACTATAATACACTCTTATATACTGTATTGTACGACAACTTATATTTATACTGTTTTAATGGTTTTACAAAAATATGGTCCGAATATTGCATATAACTTATAATAGTAATAGTAATCAACATTCAGATTCCTCATTAATACTTCAATTATTTGCAATAGCAATGAAATTTAATTCTTATGATACTTTTGCTATCTTTAACAAATAAATTTTCTGAATTCAGTTTATAAATACTAATATATTAGTTTTTATCAAGTGTTTAAATGACCACTAATTAATTAATTAATCTTATTAATGATTAAAAGTAGCATCAAATTTCAATTTTGTATATTTTAAAATTTTTACTAAAATTAGCTAAACATTAAATTTATTACTATGTGATCCTCAAATGTTTAACATAAGATAATTTTATTATAAAATTAACTTATTTGAAACTATATTTTAAATACAATTCTGTTTAAATAAAAATATATTTTAACTAAATAAAATGGTGCATTTAAAACACTATATTTGACTTTTAAATACTATATTTTCTTTTTAACCTCAAGTATTCATTATATCTGTTGAATGTTATTAGGGTTTCATATGTAGAGTACTAACGAGACAAATGAGGAAATATGGTATCAATTATTGATATTCCGAGTCAAATGTTTGTCAATAAGTGAATGCAGTTAAGAGCATAACATAGAGAAGCGGTTGACATTAACGCTTGTGCTCTACTGATCACTAAACATTATATTTATATAATAGTAGTTACTCTTCAAAACAATTGCAATCAACATTATTCGTGTTAATATTTTCTAAGATCATCTAAAAACCATAAAAATCGTGACAAAATTTAAATATTTAACATTAATTGTTTTTATTCAGATCTAGAAATGCTTATAATTTCCGGTCAATGGATAAGAAAAGGCTAACAAAAAAAGGACTAAAATGAGCCTTTGGTTCACTTTTCCCATGGATTTAAAGATTTTGAAAAGAGCAGTGAATATGAGTTTATGAATGCATTCATATCTGCACTGAATTTGTGTGAATACAATATAACGGGAACTCATTCTCCAATATATGTATGTATTTGTCTGTACTTTTCAGTGATTGTGTGATCTTTCTGTGAGGTTTACTTTTGTTGACCCTTTCAATCGATTGTAACAAATATACAAATGACCACAAAATGTATTTGACTTATTCATACAAAATCGTTACAATGCTTTGCGGTCCGGTATTTCCGGTCAAAGACAATAAGGATTATAATCGTATAAATTCAGTCTCCGATGTTTTCAAATTCAAAATTATAGATTTCACTCAAAACCCTTTTATCAGGCAATCTGTTCCCAAAATTTCATAATTCAATACACAAGGAAATCATTGATACAAATAATCGCATTTTGAAAATTCAATTCTGTGTTCACTTTATTTTTATGATCTTATGTTAAGAATCTTAAAGTCGAGCCATCTATATATTTCTTTTAAACATATATAAAAACATTTTTTATAACTTTCAAAAAGTTTAAGAAACTATTCTGATACATTATAAACAGTAAATAATTTAAACATTAATTATAATCATATCAATTAATCGAGTACATATGAAGCAAATAGGCAGCGGTATTGGAAATGATATTATTAAACAATGGTATAATTTATTTGATTTTCGATGCGAATAAATATTGAGCGAAAGAATACATTAGAGTTTCATCTAATTGAGAGCCAATGCATCGAAAATACAGTATAAGAAATGATAGCCTTTTGTGATGTTTGGTCGGCAAACATAGCAATAACAAGAAATGCGTGGATTTTTTGGTGGTAATCCCCGTCGATCCAGAGTTACGTGACGGCGCTATTCTCTAAATTAAAGAAGGGGTGGAGGAGGGGGAGGACCTCAATGAATGATAGACCTCTGAGTTGACCCCATGAACCCTGGCTTCCAAATGAAATGAATGCAACGTTCAGTGGAGTTGGAGCTAAAAGTTGTGGTGACTTCTTAGGATGGGTTGGTATCATCACGACTCCCTTTACTGGCTTTTCTCGTTTCAAAGGATCACTATTTGTAACAAAGAATCAAAAGCCAATACAATTTGTTTTCATATTCTTTGGATACGTTTTCAAATTATATTAAATTTTCAGTTTTACAAAAACAAACATGATTTATAAAAAAGGATTACAGATCAGTGCTATTTATATTTTAAATGATAATTTTCAGCATTTATCATTTTAAAATATATTTTTTAGAAGAATTATAGTTAAGTATATGTCATATACTATATGATCATGTTTGTTTTGTAATGTGCAATACTTTTCATATATTAATAGACTTATTATTGGTCAAAACTATTTTACTTTTATGAATGGTAGTGTTTTTGTGGGAGTTATTTACGGCATAAATATATTTTAGTATAATTTTGAAACTCTAAACCCCAATGACTATTATATTAGATGCGGTCTTAGGATTTACATAAAAACTACAAATGAAATGTGATTTCAATTGATTTGATTTCGCAAACACAAAATCTTGTCAATTGAGTTACTTTTTTGGCAATTAATTGACTCCCCTTTAGTTCACACATATATAGATACGAATAGAAAAAATGAAATCATTGTAGATTTGGTTATCTATTAAATAAGTTGTGGATCATTGGCATGATATGATTGGCAACATTTTTATAGCAGAGAGCGACGTTAAAAGCAGTCGGTGTGAGTCGGGTGGTGTCGGTGCAGCACTGGAACAGTAGTTCGTGTATTGTGTGGCTGTAGTGGTGGTGCTGTGGAGCGAACGGCACAGACTATAGAAGAAAGTCTTTTCATTTAATATTTTCAGTTGAATGAGTGAATTGAAAGGCCTGTAAATGTGGTCATGAGTTCCGTTTTGTTGGAGGCGATCGACTGTTCAGAAATTACAATAAGCAGTCATTCAGTTATACAGTTATCCTGTTTTTTGCCAAAACTAAGTAAAATTTGAACCCGAAATCGGTTTACAGATAGCTTTCGGTCCTCTTTTTTTCTGTGGTTTAGTTTATGACTAGTCGTCGAAACCTTGGGGCAGAAGATGAGGAGAAGGACTACAATAACCACCAGAACTAAACCTAATGACCATTAGAGCATTTTTTATATAATAATAATTTCCCACCGGCTATGAGTGCATTGAGTGCTATGGCTCTGGCTATGACTATAACCACTGTTTCGCTTATCATATTATTGCTAATGAAATAGAGAAGTCATGCATTCAAGCCATAGATACATCCAATGCCTCAATGCAATACAATATTCCTCCCTTTCCCTGTCCTTATGAATTATGACTTTCCATTGTATAAGAGGGCCCGCCATTAGAGTGTAGTACCACATCATTATATCGGCCCTAATTTCATAATTTCGATACACTATTGAACAGCTCTAACAGTAATACACTTTTCTATCTTTTCTATTAGAAAGCGTTTTACACATTGAATAAAATGTTTATGTTTTATAGCTTATGTTTATTACTAATTATTTAATAAATTTAGATTTGATTAATAATCTAAAGAGGATCATAATATTGATAGATCCATTTTACATTGATGAATTAGGTTTTAAAAGTAGATATTAAAAATATAGACAAATTAAAAATAACTTATTGCGTTAATTTAGTTAAAATATGTTAAATTACATTAAAATAGTACATAAATAAAATTTGAAAGAAAGAAAGAAAGAAAGAAAGAAAGAGAGAGAGAGAGAGAGAGAGAGAGAATCTTAAAGCAAAGTATAAAATTATGTGATTATTATAGTGTAGAAGTGATGAACAAAGAAAATCGTTGAAATTAAATAATAATTGGCGTTCATGTAAGGCAACCACTATTAAACACCTTAATGTCTAAAGTTTTGCATTTCTTTTGGATTGACTCACGCTTTGAAAGAACTCTTGTATAGAAACACCTGAGAAGTAGCAGTGGTTTATAATTATTAATCTCAACGATAATCAACCAAAACGTGACTTTATACTTCATATTATAATATATTAACTAAACAGTGAACAACTTTACCATTCTTACAACATGCTATCTGAAAGCCATATTAAAATATAATTAGTGGCAGATATAGTGAAATTAATATAATTATTATTAATTATCAAATAAAATGTTTGTTTCTAGATGTTAATAAATAAAATCTTTTATAAGTATTAAATTAGTAAAGCTATGTTTGCCCTGAATGTACAGTAGAAACTCGCTAACATAAAATATGAACAATACTGTAAAAATGTTTAATTCACCAGATTTGTTTATTCATTTATAATGTAAGCATTCTTGCAATAGACTCTAACTCTAAGATTGAAAGAGTTTATAATTTGATTTTGTTTTATACATATTTCTTATAAATTGTTGTGTTTAAGTTTATATATAAATTTATTTAAACAGTAATTATATATATTTTTATATTTATATAAACAGACAACAAGAATGTGTTGGAAGAGCAGAGGAATGCGAGCCATTCAATGATGTCATGTATAGCAAAGTTTTGGTGTTATTATTGCATAAAATTCTTTGATTCCGGAAATAGTTGAGGATTTAATAAAAAGGCTTTTGTTGTGTCGGCAATGATGTAAACCTGTGTCACAAAAGAGAGACACTTATCACTGATGACAGCCAACGGATTTACTTTTAAAAGTAAACCATTTTTTGTTAGGACTCCACTCTAATCATGTGCTCATAAACTCAATAAACTCTTTTATCAGCACTGTTTCAGATTCGCGTGAAACCTATTTTCCAATTATATTCTTCACTTAAATTATGGCCTTTTTTCGCGTCTATTGACTGAAGAATAAATTGATAAATGGATCAAAAAGACTGACATTTCTTCTAAAATTCAATTCTTTTTGTACAGAATAACAAATATGATAATAAATTATTTATTTATTAAATTTACTTTTAATAATAAATATTTAAGATAGTTTCATTTGAATTAATTGCAAAATTGGTTAAAGAGAAAGACATAATAATGTTATTTTGTATTGAATGAAATATCCAATTCTGTGTAAAGTATTAGATATTAATGCATGAATTGAATGCAGAAATGTGTACATATTTATATTGTACTGCAAATCTCCCACTAACTTCAATACAGTATTTGTGATTATATAACATAATATAATACAGTATAAGATATAATATACAATCAAATAGAGAAACATCTGCTTCTGTTTCATTTGAGGCAAATATTTTGGTTTCATTCAATGGACGAGAGCTCTACTTTCATAACTTATTAGATTTGGAGGACTTCTCATATTGTATTCATTCGTCCGACACTTAAATAACATCTTTTATTAACAAAAGTCAATTCAAGTTCCAAAACAAATACTGTATAAAAGTGTCAAAATGTGGATATATTCTCAAATAAAATAATATGTTGTGTGAAAACTCTACTATATATTATAATTACTTGTATTTTAACTTGTTGTTAAGATAATTATATTACAGTTAATTTCAATAAAAAAATGATCAAACTCAATAGAGCTTACTTAAACATATAAGTAAAGTGAATAGATCTGGGGGTAAAGTATGTGAGATGTTTATTATGGGCATATAATGAGAAAGTAGTCATCAATGAGTTTGTTTATGAAAGAAAAATAGTCAAACATTAGAGTGCGAGCACTGATGACAGACCCGAGAATGTATTGACAAACCGGAAAAGTATGGAAGATATTACACATAGCATAGCATTACAACATTTGCTCAAATAATCATTAATGGTTTGCTGAATAGACTGTTGTAATGCTACTGTATATTCTATATATTGTAGTGTATATTCTTAGTATTAATGGTAACATGAGTTGATCCACAGTTTTAGTGCATCACTTAAATGGCTTTACTGTCGATATTTTCCCGCAAAGTGAAAGCAACCGAAAGAACACTGAATTGGAGTTACAGTGAAGGCACTGGCAGTCAAACTACAAACACAGTGAAGAGACCAACGATTGAGTGCCTTATAGTGCCTTCACTGCACTGTACAGTGAACTAGATTTGAGCCCAAAGTATATCCCAAGTCAAGTGTGAAACCCCTAAAATCGCTTCGACCACAAACTGCAGCGCTTTTGTCAATGCATCACATCAGAGCATCTCTCTCTCTCTCTCTCTCTCTCTCTCTCTCTCCAGATTTGCTACAATTTGATGAGGACTGAGTGTATTTGGTTTCCCTCATTGATTCAATTATAGTGATCGCAAATATCAGTGCATAACTGTCTGACACAACAACACAATCTCTTTTGCTATACATTTGGACCGATTTTTGTTTTGTTTTTTCTCTCTTCTCTAGGTTTTTCACTTGTTTCGATACAAATTGTATAATGTATATAATGGTGTTTGGATATTTTGTGGAGTTTATTACATTGGATAGAATATTTACTTAAATATAAGTTGCGATACAATAAACAGTTATACTTCTAAGACTGACAGCACTGGTAAGCCGAGTATTTGTTGCTCAATGCCAACAACAAAAGCTGACCGAACTATACGAAAGTGAATCTATATATAGAGGAAAGTGTGAAATGAGATCAAATTGAACTTCTCCTCCAAATAAGTTCTTTTGGCTCTAATATAATCTCTGCCTTTAATATAAACGCATACTTTGACCAAAAGAGTGAATAGAAATGCTTAAATGAGTCGCTCTGTTGACAGACTATAAGATACTAAACATGAAATCACAAGAAACACATCCAACAGATATATTTTTGAAAGCATAGCTACACTATAGCGTCAAACACACATCATTTGAAGTCCTTTTAACAAACTGAATAACAAAAAACTAAAAATATGATTTTCAGACCACTTTTTGTTGAATAAATCAGTAAATCTAAACTTTTTAACTACTTGCACCGCGACTACTTTACACTACCTTTTCTAGTATTTCTAAACTATTTGCACTTTTAATATAATTTTTTCGGAAACTTTTTTGGTCACTCAATCTATAATCTGATTGAAAAATTATACAGAATATGGCAAACTAGACGTAAACGAGAAGTACAATAGCTTAGGAAAAGTAATTTAAAATCAATTTGTGGTTTTAAAAGAGTGTCCAAATGTCCAATTGAGGATCAAATCTACAAAACTTTACATTTTCATCGCTTTTACTTCAAAGTGAGTTACAGTAGAAGTACTTCTTTGAAGTCATGTGTGAAAATCAGTGACACAAATGCGCCCTAAAAGAGACTTTCCGGCATTGCATCCATTTTTAGTTTTATTTCAAATCAAATTGTCTTTATTATCCATTAAAGCATACACTGTTGTACAGCAATTGATTTATTTGTAAAGTATAAATACTTAATAAATTCAAAAATTTAAATATAAAAATAATTCCGTAATATTTAAAATTACAAATTTTTCATTTTAAACAGAATTTTTAAAAATTAAAATTATTTTTTAAATATAAATTAAATGCTAGTTATATAGTAATAATATTTGTAAGCCATTTATTATAAACCAATAGTATATAAAATTAATAAAAATATAAAATTAAAACCGATTAAAGTTGTATTAAGTTTTTGGTACTGTTTTTACATAAAGAAAGCTAATAAAAGAGTCGATTGTAAATGCAATCAATGTTTGAGTAAATTAGTTATGAATTGTTATCACAGAAAAGTAATTATGTGTTTATATTAGTGGCGGTCATATCAATAGCTACAGTACTTTAGAGCCAGTACAGTAATTTGTAAGTCTCTCAGGCAATGTACTACTAATGCAAACCATATAATAGTGGACATGAAATGGGAAGTACATTAACAGCGTATGACCGCTCAGGAAAGCAAATGAATTAAACAATTATTGAGACAAAAGTCCAAAAAATAATTCAAAATAACAGTAAATTTGCAATCAATTTGGTATTTGATATAGTAATACAATAAAACAAATAGCTTCAATATTTAAAGATCATAAATTTTATAATACTATTAAACTGTTAATTAAAGAGTTTAGTTATAGGGACACAAATAACAATTTGTGAGTGAGAGTGAGTGAGTGAGTGAGTGAGAGAGTGAGAGAGAGAGAGAGAGAGAGAGAGAGATTAAGTTTTATACACTATGTTTAAGTTCTTTTTATGGATTTGAATATCCTACAGTCTGTATATTATAGGATTTGAATGTATGATTAAATGAATTTAGTTCATTACAATAATGTGGAAAACAATATGTGACTTATTGTCAATAAGTTATTGATATCTAAGAGGTCTACAAAATAATCATTTATTTGTCATGTCGTCAAGCATTCAATTTGGAGACAAGTTTTGCTTGAAAGTTGGTGTCATTTATTGAATAGTTTGATATAAATTTAATGTCAATTGTGTTGTTGTGCTCATTGGGTAGTGACGAATGGGAACAGTGTGCGGCATGGCATGTGTTTCGCATTATATTCACATTTATTAAGTTTTGGGAATTCATTTCCAAATTCAATATTCATAGAAATTGCAGAAAGTATTGAATTTTGTATTTCATTCAGCTTTCTATACAATTGTATTGATTGGAAGTTAGTTTTTGTATCTATTTGTTTGTCTGTAATGAATGAAATGCTGTGAGAGAGTGAGTGAGTGAGTGAGAGAGAGAGAGAGAGAGAGAGAGAGAGGAAAGTGGGAGAGAGGAAATCAATTGACCCTCTGGTGGTCGTATGGAGGGGTGACGCCTTTGGTGACGATTGCAACAAACGATTGGACTCACATAACAATGGCTTTTGTTTTTGCAACTCTTTCATTGGTAAGACTGTCGGTCAGCACATGGAGGCGGGTCTTGATCTCGATTTCTAATTGAAGAGAGAGGTCAGTGCGTTGGCTATAATGCCGTATATGTTATACAGTTAGACGAGTATTGGTTTCTCCTGATGATTAGCCCACACTATTCTAGGGGTAGATTAAAGTGCTTTTGAGTATTAGTGTTAGTATTGATAGAAAAAGAGTACAACTCTTATGTAATGCTAACAAAATGAATGCGAAGAGGAAGAGCTAAGTGTGCTTTTGCCACAAAAAAGGATAGACTGAGTAGTGGTCGCAAAAAATGAGAGAATTGACTGATAAATGGCTTTTTCTCTCTCGATCTCGTTATGAGACACAACACATCTAACGCTCAAAACTGGACTAAAAGCCCAAAAAGTGATCGCGATTTTTGGCTTTAGGGGACACAATAGCACTGATATTAGACTTCATTGCTGTTCAGTTAATGAGATTTTCTCTTTTATTCTGTGGAGACAAATGAACCAAAGATTGCCATCACATCACGAATGTAACCAAATATACATCTATTCTATTGCCAGCTATCAGTGCCAAAGAGGACAACACAAACATATTAAACAGACCACAAGAATGCCAGTCCCAGTGTCACGACTTTCACAACATATCTATGATATAACAGATATTACAAGAATATTATTTTGTTGGCACTGTTACCACTATTACCACTGTTAACACTGCTGGATATCTTCATATAAAAACATTACTGAATAGCTCTAAAGCTATCAAAATGATAAAAAAGTTATTTACAACTTCATACACACTCACATTTATCGACAGATTGTATTTTGTATGCTATTAGTTTTAATTAATTGTGATAAACTCATTAACTTATTCTAGACTAGTTAGATTAATTATTTCAACTTTTAATATATTGTAAAATTTTTTAAAAAGATTAAATAAAAATATTTAAATTAGAATATAACAAAATAATGAATATACCATAATGTTAAATAAAACTTAAAATGTCTTGATATTTTAAAAGGAAAACGCTTACTACTGGGTATGATCTAAACTGAAGTTAAGCTAGACAAACTTTATTTAATTTATTAAAACTTTAAAATTTAAATTCAAAGTTGAATTTAGTAAAAAATTAAGGAATATATGGAAAATGTATTAAAATATGAAGAATTGGTATAATTTGAAGGAAAGTTTCGCCAAAACAGTGTTTTTTGTAATGAATAATAAATGAAAGCAATACTTGATTTTTCTTTACTATATTTGAGAAAAGATGAAAAATTTAGTATTTGTATAGCTTTTTGTGAAATTTGAGAAACAATTGATCGATAGGTTAGACACTATCTATAAGTCATTGCAGAACATTGCGTTAACTTATAGAGCGTTCAGAAACACAAGAACTGCAGAAGTGTTTCAACTCTAACATTAAGGGTTACATCAGTTGATTGTGTGCTTCAATTAGATTAGGGTTTTGAAAGAATATCTCATTTATATTGATATGTGAGATACGAACACAAATGAGATACTCAGCACTGGTAGCTCATTGTTAGCGCAGACATCATAGCCATCACAAGCAAAAAGCGAGTAATTCGGTGCAGACTGTGCTCTCAATTATACAGCACTCAAATGGAGTGGCAATGAAAGTGACACAACGTTTTCGCACATAAGACTGTTTGCCAGCAAATGATGATTTCGATGAACGCCTAAAAATGTCGATTCAATGCATTCAATGACCGCATGTTTTAGAGGCCCAGAGGGGGAGCCGTGAGATTAGAATCGCTACTCATTTATGCCATGAATGATATGAATGAATGTTTTAATGTCGAGTCGAGTCTCTCATGTCCTCCTGTTTTGGTCCAAACTTTAATTTCCTGACTCTTGTGAAGACGTGCTGCTTCTTTAAGTCGTGGGTCAGCACCGGATCACTCACTCAGACAGACACACGAGTGTCGAGAACACCATTTCTGGTGCCAAAGCCTTTGCAAACTAAATGAGTGAAAGAGTGGCACCGGATTAGCAGCCTTTCCATTGCGTAACAAAGCGCTTGTGACAGATAATTGTGTGTCAGGTCTTTGCATATGCATATCAAATGATCACTTCTCTCACTCTTATGTATCAAATACAGTAGTGCTCGGGAAGGGTAGGGAAGGGCAGCTCAGAGTTTGGTAAACAGTGCAACTTTTGCTAACTTTATAAAAATTATTACAAAACCAATCAGATAATTTAGCACCAATGTGATTTAGGCGCTAAACAAACTGGTAAAATATAATAGTCTGGGAAAAGGAGGCCAGTTGTGAAGCACCCGTTGGTGGCACTCTCTGAGCACTGTTTGTGATTCATTTGCTTTGATAGTAATTCTTTGGAGAATTGTGCAAATGTTATGGTATATACTGTAAGTGCATATAACACACCATTGCTTTTGACTAATAAACGCACGCAGAGCCCAAAGTATATCCCAAGTCAAGTGTGAAACCCCTAAAATCGCTTCGACCACAAACTGCAGCGCTTTTGTCAATGCATCACATCAGAGCATCTCTCTCTCTCTCTCTCTCTCTCTCTCTCTCTCTCTCTTATGTATCAAATACAGTAGTGCTCAGGAAGGGTAGGGAAGGGCAGCTCAGAGTTTGGTAAACAGTGCAACTTTTGTTAACTTTATAAAAATTATTACAAAACCAATCAGATAATTTAGCACCAATGTGATTTAGGCGCTAAACAAACTGGTAAAATATAATAGTCTGGGAAAAGGAGGGCAGTTGCGAAGCACCCGTTGGTTCGTGAGAGACTCGTGACAAACACTAAGTAAACGAAACTATCATTAAGAAACCTCTTAACACGTTTACAATACCATATATGACATTCACGTATATTGTGTGGTAACGAAAACTGATTATTTGCGTGCGCTGATATCTGAGAAATATTTATGAAGTATCGCAAGTAGTGGTGAATTCCCGGCCCTATTGTAGCGCTGGTAGTGTTTTTGGTCGACCGCTGAATACAAAGAGCATTTATTTTTTGTTGCTATACTCATGAGAACAAAAAAGCATTAGTATTAGCATTGATGCCGGAGTTTGGCTGGAGTTTTAGACTACTTTCCACTGTTTTTGACTGAGACTGACTGGGGCTGACTGTGGCTGACTGTGATGGATCTACACTCCAACCTATCCTGATATGACAGGCCAGCACCCGATATAATGCACCAATATATTCACATGTTTTATGTATATTATATAAATCATTGTTAGCGTCTCTAAACAAAATTTCTGTTATTCTTTAAACAAATATATAGACACACATTATGCATACTCTTATAGTTATTATTTTTAAATTTTATACATAACACTCATTCAAAGCATGAATTATTGAAATATTTAGAAACTTAAAAACAAATATCAAATATTCTAAAAATAATTGATTTGTATCAAATATATTCTGTATATTATATTATAATAGTACACAGTAAGTTAAACTCGCATTTAATAAATAGATATACAGTAGAAGGTGTTTAGTTTGAAAGTTATAAATTAGTATATAATTATGTAGAAATGTGATTAATTGACATTTAAGTAATTATATCTTGAAATATGATATATTTGACTCTTTAGTATTTTATTTATATAAAATTTTTGATTTTTGAATATTTTATCTTAACTTTGGAAAACTTAGTTTGAAATATATATATAAAACATAAAACTAGTTTAATGAAACTTATATTTGACAACAAATATACCAACCTTTGATTTGTCTCTAATAGAGACCAATTATTGTGTCAAATGTTAGTCGAAAATGTATTTTATATCAAAAAGAAGTTTCAAAAACTAGTTTAACAGTCAATTATTTGCATAGAAATTCTGTAATAATAGCATATAATAACAGTAAATGAGTGAATTATCATAGTATATATCGTAATAAGAATTCTTATTTCACTCAAAAATTTCACTGTCTGTCAGCTTTTGTAAATATTTTTATAACGCAATTCATTCAATGTTTGGTAATCTTACTACAGGTGATTATCATTCAAATAAAATATTATATTAATTTTAGTTTTATCTTATCAAAAAAATAAATCATGTACTAATTTTTTGTTAATTTTAAAATTTTTGCAGTGATTGAAAGTAACAAGTTTATTTTAAATTTTTTTACCTTTAAACTAAATATTTTTCTTTATACTGTAAAAACTTTTCAAAAACTTGCAAGAAAATATAGTAAAAATTAAAACTACAAAACTAATGAGCGTAACTTTAAATCTGTATTTGAATGAAAACTATAACATTGGTATCAATTGAAAAGGGAGTCGAGAGGGCATTAAGCGGCGAATGCAATGGTCTGCACCTGATATACACAGTTATGCTTCAGTTGAATGAATTTTGTTGGGAAACATGAGATGTAATACGAGTTGTATTGTTAGCACAAATCAAATGCTAATATAGCAGTGCATACCTAATACCGGCTTCAGATCCGTAAGGTGTGCGCCCGTAAACAGCGTAACCAATAAGTTATATGCATGTGATCTGCAATTTATTCATTCAAAACTAGAGTCAAAAGTATTGCACAATTGATCAGCACTGATGGTGATGGTGGTGATGGCTGTGCTGCACCTGCACCTACATGTCCGCTTTCATGCATAAGGGAAATCAAGTCAATGCTCAAAGACAGTGACTGCCAAACCACTAAAAGGCCCACAATTGTGACATACATGCATATATCCAATATCCAGGTGCAAACATTATTAAATGAAATGGAAATCTGTTCACAAAAAAAGCTCATTTTGCCTATAGTTGATGCACAGCCTATGGGTTTGGTTTATGTTTGGGTCCGTTTCCGTTATTAGACTTTTTGCATATTAACGGCAGTATTACTGATATTATTACATAAAAAAGCCAAAGGATGACCTCTTTTCTGACCTTTTATGGGAACAATCATTTGCATCGTTATTGTTATGCTTTCTCTCTCAACCGTTTCGTTCATATTATTTGTTAATTATATTATAATGCATTCAATAATTATATTTTAAGCACAAAGTATTTGACGACAAATACACTGTTTGGAAATTGACTGCTGACATACAGTACACCCAAATATATGATATTAACTGACTTTTGATATAATTTTAGAATTGTTTTTCGATTAGAAAGTAATGAAATTTTTAAAAATGTTGATTCTTTGAAATTGAATGAAATATAGGTTAACCGTCTACCTTGCTTACTAAAGTAGCTAGTGTTTAATTCTAGCATATATTTTTTAATATTTAGAACAAATATTTGTACCGCATAAGAAATTTTGTAATTACCGTAAATTAATATTATAAATTTACTATTTATTAATTTATAAATAATATTTTACTATTCTTATTTAATAGTTTATAATAAAATTTTCTAAAACATTCTTTAAATCTTAAGATCATACACAGTATACGATACTTATATAGTGAACTTGTGTGAAAAATATTGAATGAATAGTAATTTTTGAAATGTTGGCATAAGTAGTGTGATGTGTAGAGTGGAGGCATTATATAATATGATATAATGTGTTGCATTTTGTGTAGAGTAATAGAGAGCGCAAATCAATAAGTGGTCTTCTTTTGAGTAATTCATTTGCATTTAGAAAACTTCTATCTCTAATGAAATAAGTGAAAACTCATGTTCTCTGCTATGAGTGCTCTCTCCATAACAGTTCACTCTATAAACTATAAGACAGACCTTATATGAGATATATTTTTGGCAAATACTCCACACGCGAAACGAATAAATAGAAAATACAATTTATAGAGACCTGACTCTAACGGTCTCATGACTGAACATTGCAACCTATCATAAGACAACCGACTCTAATGTCAACTAAAGTAAACACCAAAATATACTTTTATAATCATTTATAAATCACATTCAATGGCTCTAAACATCTCCACTCTCTCGCATCCAATCATAAATGCATTATAGTTTGTATCCGATATACAGTGCACTACAGTCTCTCCATATGAGATGAGTTGTTAATCTTGAAAAGCCAGTCTCCATGCAAAACATATCTCCGGTGATAAACCACTTGATGACCACTACTATATATTATAAATACTGTATGTGGTTTATCACCCGTAATGCTCGTGGTGACTTTCTATAAGACACTTAGAGAAAAGTAGTCTATAAGACAGCACTGGTTTTATAGACTTACAACTGGACTATACTGTCAATTACAAACTTTTACAGTAACATTTTATTGAAATTATCATTTATAAATACTTTAAAAGATTTAAACAAATAATTCTACATGTTTGATTACTATAAAATAAATGTTAAGATAAATTACAAATGTTTTTATTTTTATAATTAATTTCTATTCTATATAAATTTATTAACAATCAAAATACTAACAAGTATTTTAGCAAAATAAGATATAAATAAAATAATTTATTATTTAAGTTTTTTGATCATTTAAACTACATTTAAATTTAGAAATATGTAAGTAGAAATTCATTAAAAGTACAACTGTATTTCAAAAAGTTAAATAAAAATATTTTTCAATAAATACAATATTGCTACAGAATTTAAATTTAAAATAGTACATTTCCACTTTATACATTCAATTAATATTTTACTTAAATAAATTGTATACAACTTATTTAAAAATTAATATGGATTTGCTTTTAGACCTATAAAACACAATTTGTACAAAATTAAATAAGTTTGTATATAATTTGAATGTATCTCAATAAATATTGTACTTTGTTATTAATATATAATAAGTCTAAATACAGGATTTAATATTTTAAACTAATACTGGTTGTATTAAATTGACTAATTTTGGAACAAATAAAACTCATTAAAAAATTTATTAATGTGTTAAATTGTTGAATATTTCTATTAGTAATAATTATAATTAATTTTCATAATTAAGAAAATATTTCAAAGAATAATAGCCACTACGGTATTTATAAATTGAAAGCATACATGTACAATTCTTACAATTCATTTAGGGATTACTTTTTAAGTTGTGTTTAGTTAAAGAAAAACTTTGATAAAGTGCAGTAGTTATGTGTCATCTATTGGTTGGAAGTGAAAATAAATTCTGTTCATTTCATTATACAGTAATACAGAATATTTGCCTACATTAGAATTTGGTATCATTTTTGTATAGAAATCATATCAATAATCGAACCAATCAACTGATAAATTATGTATAAATGCCTAATGTTCAATATGAATTATAATTATAATAGACTCTGAATGTTAGTTGGACAAACTTAAAATATTAATAAAGATTCACTATAAGTTAAAAAAATAATTTGAGATGCTTTTTTCAATAACTTATTATTATATCAGATAAATGGGTGGAAAGTATTAGAAATCATTGAAAAGACAAATTGCATTAAAAGGTCGCGCCCAGGACAAAAAAATCATGTTGTAATTAAACTTACTATCTCTACCTGGTGTGCTATAAGAATATCGTGGTCAAGAATATTAGCTTTGTTAATTTGTGATATTCAGTTTTTAAGTGACAAGTTTATACAAACCAATATGGATATTAATTACCATAGAAAGAAATTTTTATGTACTGAACAAAGTTTAAGTTAATTTACTTCATCAAGAATAGTGCATATTAATAGTATACTATTTATATAATTTTATAATCAACTTGGTATAAATAAACAATTCATTCATAGTTTTAATTTATTTAATCAAAATCATTAAATATATACAGGTAATAATAATTGTTATTCTTGTATTAAAGAGTATTTTATTTCATTATTAAAATTTTCAAAATCTTTTGAATATAATTTAAGTTAAAAATATTAAATAAATATTTTTTTACACAAATTTTATCAAATTAAACTCAAAATGTATTATCTGCATCATCGGAGTCATTATCAAGGTTATTGATATCAATGGACTCATTAAAACGTACTGGGTACTCTAATTGATTCCCTTTATCCCAAGTGTACAGCTTCTGGTACTTAGGATTATATGATATGAAGTTTGTTTGACTGAAAGGGTTCGTGA
>CAJPVJ010000342.1:0-27670 GCA_905397405.1 Oppiella nova
CCACTCAGACGGGCGCCGCCACCGATGGCCAGAGAGTGGACACTAAGATACCTGTCATTCAGTCCGGTAGTGGTAGTGATGACACTAATTGCGCTCAAATCCAGTCAATCGACGAATGCCTTAACGATAGCCAACGGACGGACGATAAGGAGGCGGCCGTCGACCAGACGTCTCAAGACGTTCACATGAAAAGCGCCGAATCCTTGGAGTGTTTGTCCACCAAAAGTGGTGCCGAAGTGGCGGCGGCGACACAGGTGTCGGACACCACCAGCGCCTGTACCTCCGCTTCCGCGCCGACCGTCACCGCGGACGACAACGAAGACGAGTCGTCGCAGCCGTCGACCTCCGAAGAGATCGTCAAACTTAAGATAGTTTTCAACAAAACTACTCACGATATAGAGATCGGACTCAAGAGGACTGGACGCGAGCTGAAGGAGAAGCTCCAGACGCTTATCAAAGTGGACCCTTCGATGCAGAAGCTGGTCGTCAAAGGTTTGTCTCGGAATCCAATGATTTGAATCATTTAACTGACTTAGCTGCCAAGTTATCCTTATGGGTAAGTCCTGTTGTTTTGAGAATCGCTTTCATTATAGTTTTTGCCCAAGTTTCATAACACGCAGCCTAGGTGAGAGGTTCTTCACAACCTGTAGAATAAGACGGCCGCTGAGGACGCGAAGGAAGAGCGCACACAAATCACTACTCGGGAACCACTCTGCAAACAGAAGGTATTGCTTTTTGGGGACAAAACACTCGCAAATCACACTAACAATTGACACACAATAGCAACACAAGAAAGTGATAGACAAGGGCTTACCGGACGACGCGATGCCCGCCTGGAGGAACGGCAAGTCGGATCTGCCGCCGGAGCCACTGCACGGAATGATCAACAAATACAACCATAAGGTGCGGCTCACGTTTAAGCTGGAGTTGGATCAGCTGTGGATCGGGACGCGCGAGCGGACAGAGAAGGTGCCAATGAATAACATCCGGTCGATCGTCAGTGAGCCCATCGACGAGCACCCGGAGTATCACGTGATGGGCATCCAAATGGGACCCACGGAGGCCTCGCGGATATGGCTTTATTGGGTGCCCTCGCAATACGTCGATGCCATCAAAGACACCATTCTCGGCAAGTAATACGACAGTGTTTTCACGCATTTATTATTATTATTATTATTGAATGTAAAGTTGATTTAAATTAAACGAAACAACAAAACTTGTAAAAAATTTGTAGAAAAAAATATTACTATTTATATGAAAATTGGCAATAAAACTCAAAACTATTAAATATTCTATAAATTGAATTTTCTTTAATTTGAATTATCTCTCGAAATACAATAAAATATTAATTAGTCAACAAAGTGTGACATCGGGTGTGCATTCAAATCAATTCAAGTGTTTAGGGAGTACTCGTGTTTCTCAAAGGGCTAGCGTTTCCCTAAAGAACTTCTTGATAGCGCTCCCATCGCCCGTGCCTTGAGTTGCCATCATTGGTGTGTTAGCTGCGGCGCCCACTGAATGAGATATCTGTTCCACACAATCAATGGCAAGAGTGTCCAGTCATTAGGAATTATTGTCTAACAAACTGATTGAGCGTTCAATACCTTGAATATATAGGGCTGAACGTCGGTGTAATTGGTCTCGAATATGGTGTCCGAGTGCTGTTGATTAGGCATTTGCGGTAAATAGCTTTTACTGCTATTCATTATCTGCACGATTGTCACCAATTTCTCCAATAATAACTCCTCGATTCGACCCTTTTGTTGACTTTCATTGCTTTCTATAAATAATAAACAAATAAAATCCTAATCAAGACGTTATATCTCACGACGAGATACGAGTCGCGGAGCTAAAGTGAGACTCCAGTGGCAGTTCGCCATCCCTTTCCCCCACTCATCCCCCACTCTCACGCATATACCTCTATCCCTATCACAGTTCACTTTGACGGTCCATATCTCCCACACAAGCGGCGCGTCATTGAAAGGCCAACGACCCCTCCGACGCGAGTAGAACTCCAAACTGATGGCACCGGTAGTCGTGTGACTGTTCTCTTGTCTCAGTTTATCGACAAACTCTTTTATCTCTTTGTTTATGGTTGCGATCAGTTGTGGTGATGATATTCTGACCTAAAAAATCCCAAACAACATACAGTGAGTTACATAAACACCCAGTGAATGGTGTTTCGCTATCAATATATACACACATAAGTAAAGTCTATGAAATCACAGGCAATCTCTTCGTAGCCGAGAGTCCCGATTGAATACGAGTCCTCGTGTTTGTAGTGAAACTGTAATTCAATTCAAGCGTTAAATCAATTGAAACAAAAGNTCAATATATACACACATAAGTAAAGTCTATGAAATCACAGGCAATCTCTTCGTAGCCGAGAGTCCCGATTGAATACGAGTCCTCGTGTTTGTAGTGAAACTGTAATTCAATTCAAGCGTTAAATCAATTGAAACAAAAGTTTTATACATTGTATTCAAAATCAATTGTCAACAACAGCCCCAGTATTTTACGGCTATATATAGATAATTAGAGCTAATCTATGGGCAAACATATGATAAGTCTTTGGGTAAACTTATTTTAACAAATATATCTCAAATTGACATTAATTTTACGAGTAATACTACTGTATATTCATTTCCCACTACTATTTAACACACAAATTATAAACTAATAATTTTTATATAATTATTGTTTTTTATATTGATTTGAGTATCGATTTATAGGGCGATTGTCTGTGGGCTATATATTCACACCATTTTGCATTCAATTCAATGCACTTTAAACACCAAATTAAACACAATTTACAGCAAATTAATGGCATAAACTAACACACAATATAAATAGGTATAGATTGAGTGGACACCCATTAGACATACCTTTCCATAACACCTATAGAAGACAATTGAGTGAAATATTGCCGAAACTATTTCATTGACTTCCGGACCAAAACAGTTCTGCAATCAATACAAACACACCATTCAGTCAATCAATAGACAAATGACAACAAAATACACATAAATTCATAGCAAGCATATAAATGAAACCCAAAAGTGACCAGGGCATAAGGCATAACTCACAAATTCAAATGTATTGTTTCGGGCATTCATCTCATGTATGAGTAATCGATATATGAACTAATAATTGGCTATAATATGCATATAATTCACAATTCATTAATATATTAAACTAATAGTCTATATATCGCGGTGTGGTCTACATTGAGATGTTGTGTCCATTAATTGTATAGTAATAGTAATGATAACTAAATCACAATCATATCAATATAGCGACGCTTTAAATGCTTTAAATTTTTTTGTTTACAAAAACATTAGGATTTTGTGCACAAATTGTCGACACGTTTGACGTGTTGTGCCCTCTATTGCTAGCATTGTCTGCAATGCAGTCGTCTATCACTTTAATTCACTTCACGACTCAAATATTTCTCAAATATATTTTACTTTTATCTCTAATATTAAAATATTTTTTGCATTTCTTTTCCAATATAGGGTTTATTGGAAATATGTGAGAATTTTATTCAAATGGTACTGCACTTCACATTTATGTGATATATTGTATAAAAATAGTAATATATATATATATATATAATACAAGTATATTCAACCTTTACTTATATTTGATAAGTTACTGCACTATATCATAATAACTTAGCTAGCTTATCTTATATTGGTATAGAAATAAATTTAACCTTAACATTTATAGTTTTTATTGGATTTTAATAAAACTAGATATTTATTACAATTTTACCTATACCCTCAAGTAGATTTGATAGTTTAAAATTAATTTTAAATTTCACCTATATACACTCTATTTATTTATTTAAACTCAAAACTTAATTATTCATTAATAAATCAATTTTTAAATAAAATTAAAACTTAATAAATTAAGGGATTAGTTAATTAATGTATCATTTCCATGATCAATATTAAATTATAATCTCATGTTATATACAATTTATTTTATTAAATTATTTACATAATAAATTATTTAAATTATTTTATACAATATTATTAATATAATATCCATTATTTTTACATCAATATTAAAATTTTTATCATAAAATTCAACAGACATTTAGAGCTAATTCCTAAACCTTTATATAGTTTTACAGTATATTTGTCACAAAATTTTTCCTTTCATTTACATTGAAAGTCAAATAAATTATTTATTATTTTATAATTAAAAATCACAAAATTCATAATAATTTTATTTCCTTTAAAAACACAATTATTATCATTTAAAATGTCTCCTAAATTATATGATATATTTGTTCAATTTGTTTTGAATTCAAAATTAGTTGAAAACTCTGTTTAAAAATAATCACTTCTCAGCTAATTTTGTCTAAATTTTGCTAAACAGTAAACCCTTTATAAATAGCGCATAAAACAGCTTTTTTAGACAATTTAACAGAAATAACAAAAAACAAATGAGAAGCTAATTTAAAGTTAAGATTCTGTATATTGTTTTCAAGAATAGTTGAGTTGAATGAGTGAAACGATAACATAAATTCTTGTCGTAATAAACATTAGAGAGAAATAATACTCAGAATTAATGCGAAAACTGGTGTTTAAAGAGATATTTATATGAATAGTAAATGAGAGATAAGACAATGAGCTGTATATAAAGCACATAATCGTATGATTTTATCATGTATTTCGTTGATTGGATTTCAAATGCCTATTTAATGACTAAATGAGCAATAATTTGGCAAAAAAATTTGATTTCCTTTCTGTTTTGTTTTAAAATTCATTGTATCCGTAATATTAGCGCAATAATCATTAAAAGACAAAATATTTGGCAATTCTGTTGAAAAGTGTGTTGAAAACCCAAATGTTTAGCACTAAATGTACTCAATGTGTATAAACTTCTATCCAAACTCTGGAAATGATAGATTAGATAAGAATCTTATGATTATTTGTTCGTTTGTTTATGCAATCAATCACTGAATCGCTGGTGGAATGGTTTATAAGACTTTGACATATGTTTTGTTAATTACCCTATAATTGTAATTAGTTTCATATAATTTCAAACAAAAATTAAAACACGAAATAAATGTTTTCAAGACATTGTGTCTCAATCACAATACGGTCTCGAACTCGGATACGGCGACCGCTTTCGACTTCTTCGGCCCATAAATGGTCGGATCGTTGGTCGTCAACACAGTTCGGGTCATATCCCTGGCCTTAGAGTAGGACTCATTTGCCACACTATTAATGTGCAAATAGTGCTTATTCTGGGGCCCCATATCAGAAGAGGTGGATTCACTTTGAAGTTGTCTTAACTTAGATTTCGTAACATCCAGTTCCTGTAGTGTCAGCCGACGTTTCGTGTCACAAATGGGATCATTGCAGTGGCGGTACGTATATCTGCCATCGTTTTGAGGAAACTTCAGCGACCGGGCCATACTCTGCGCCATACCATACAGTCACACAAACATACAATTATTCATTGCGTATAACATTTATATTGTATAGTAAATTAGATTCTGGTAGTGAGCAAAACGGCATTTACCAGGCTGACAAGCGTGAAGCAGCCATCCCTATCAGTCTTGGCCAGGTGCTGCCGGCAATACCTAAAGTACAGGTGCTCTAACGCCAGCAACACTACCGTCAATAGTATACCGCAGCCGAGCAACAGAAAAGCGCTCATAAATTGGTTTATATCCAACGGTTTACTAATATTGCGTTTATTTTTCTGTGATTTACAGGCGCCCTGAAACCAGAATCTGCGAAGTCTTTCCAAATCACCTAAAAATTATATGGAGAGTAAAAAATATTACTATTTTTCGCCTCATTTTTCTCGCCTCTAATTTATTTGCTTCAAGTTTTTTGTGTGCGATCTTTGTATATATCTAAAATATACTCGTTATTTTTTATGCCAACTGTTTTTTTCTACATTTGTTTTGTTATTTTTCGGGCAAAACGTCGAATACAATCAAAATAAAATTAATGAATCGGATAAATGTGATGAATATTCTCTCATTTTTTATATTCACTTTTATTTATATAAAAACAAAGAATCGATTCTTAAAGCCTGTGCCTTAATATACACTTTCCAAAAAGACTCACTATTTTTTCAAACCTATTTATTTGTATATATATTTCAAATTTTTTCAAATTTAAATTTAAAAGATGTGAAAGATTTGCAAAAAACAAGAATCCCTTGAAATATTGAATATATTCTTATTTTTGAAATAGACTTTCAATCCATATTTGTGCAAATGGTGCAAACAATGGATGATATCTAATACTATGTTTACTGTTAACTGCTGTATTATATAATATATAAACTTTATATTATATATTATATAATTCAAGTAGCTAAACATAGTATTAGATATATTATACTGTAGTGACTTGTTTACAAAAATACTCAATTCAGTCGATGAGTTGTTTAAATGTTTCATTGTATTAATTATTCAATTAACTTCGAGAGAAACAAATAAGCAAACGATTAAATTTTAATGTGCTCAAGAAAACTAAAAATTATTTAATTAATTTTCTATTATTCTTGCAGTTCTGGAAAATAAGAGATTAGATTTATATCTAACTTAATGTAAAAAATATTTCTTTATTGAAAACAAAAATCAAGTATTTATTATATTCATAAAAGAATATTTATTTTTTTTTGTTATTATTATTAAGAGTTAGTGCAATATTATTGATAATTTAATCTCAAACAAAGCTATTCTTAGTCACAGAATATTCTGGCAAATAACAAACCTGATTCCCTGTATTCAATCATCTTTTTGTTAAACCTCTCGAGATATTTGGAGTTCTTTGGCAACGAGAAGCCATAGCCAGTCATGGCATACCAGCTCCCGACAGTTAACAGTCCACAATCACTGTCATCCCTGTCCAAACATACATATAATATTAATAGCAAAAAATACATTTATTCAGCACAATATCCAATTAAGTAAATTAAAATTTAAGTATTTATTCGCTTCGCTAGACATAACGAAACTAAAGACATACTTATTGTTTAATAGGAAATTACGGATTAAAGAAACGGATTAACTTGTTTCCACATAAATGAGTACAATATAGGCCTAATATGTGGCACAACCGCCGTATAAAGTGATGGAAATAGCGTTTAAATAGTGTGGATGTGCAGTATATCACCGCACAGATAGCACTGGTATATTAACTGGAGTACTAACCCGACTAAATGATCCAACACTACGGCATCGTATATGAAAGCGTCGAGTTCTCTGTCGTAATAGACATGAAGTGATGTTATTATAGATTTTTAGAGTCAAACCTCTCCTCTTATAACGAGTGTATTAATTACCCCTTCTTTACGGCCTGAACGCCTATAATGGGCGACGTCTTGTTGTATGGCTTCATGTATGCGTGCATTTTAGGCTTGTTTTGCTTGAGCACCGCTTCCGTATTGCCGTACGGAAGGGTCCCGAACCTGAGGGGCGGGTCGTGGAGTCGCGGGTTCTGGAGCTTCCGGTCCTCCAGACCTGTGAAGTCGTGATACTCTTCCCGTGTTATCATAAACGCCGCCAAATTAGCCGTATATATGGCCAGAAATACGACCGCAAACGTGGCCCACGTGTTGGCCATAAATCTGTGCGCAAACATTATGTTAATATAATTACAGTATATTGAAAATTATTTTCTGGAAAATTTTGTTCATAATTTTAATTATAAAAATAAATAAAACTCAATTTTGAAATTTTTAAAACTTAGGTTATTTATGATATAAGTATTGTTTTATTTTTAGTTACTTTTTATTGTCTGTATTCCGAACATAGACTAAATCAAACAAAATAAAAATATATTTTAAAGTCAAGACCTGGCTGTATATCCTTTAGGACAGTCTACGTGAACGGCTGCACCAAAAAGTATGGCCCAAACCAACCAATAGGTCCGGAATAATGAGAATTTATGGTCTGAATAACAAGCAGACAATTGTGAGACATTTGTGTGTCGTATACATGTATGGATCAAATGGCGTACCTCTCGGGGGGACGAGATTCATATCATAACCCGATGGACTCAGCCATTCAAATAGGAATATAGCGAACGCCGACACTTGAATACTGATCAGCAAAATCATTATCCATGAGATGGTGTCAAACGGCTCTATTCATCACCAGAAATACACATTAAATATACACTTATATCGTATATTTGTGTGTTTTATATGTAAATCAATACTTTTTGTACAACACTTAAACTTCATTGTAAACTCTTATAAATATTATAAATAACACTTTATGTTTGTAATATTTACGGAACATTTAAAAATAAAATTATTCTTTAGAAAGGAGTTTATATTTTATTAAATTTTACGGCAAAAGGAGTTATCAATGTTTTGAATCATTCATTACACGAGTCGTAAAATTCGAGTTTAATATTGCGTTAAAAATAACAAAACTCTTCAAAATAATGATTAACTCAATTAAAGGACATTTAATGGTAAGGCATATAAACATTATTACTTATTTTTAGGCTTTCATTTTTCACTTATGATTAATTAGTATTTAATTTAATATATTTAATGTAATCTACTTTTAAAATGGTTTTTACTTCAATTAATCGCTTTATATTATTATCAAGAATTCTCCAGATTTTTCTCATAATTGATTTAATTATTAATTCTATCATACATTCCTTATATTCTTACACTGAGTATAACATTGTGTCTCAAATTCACTGGTTTTGTAAAAAGCATTTTCAAACAATAGATGTGTTTGTATTTTAGTTGAGAAAATATTTGCATTCCTTTGTCCATTCAATCAAAACAATTAAGTCTTAGTTAAAAAGAATTTAATTAAAGTTTTCGACAAAAAGGTTTCACAAAAATGAGTGTCATTTTTGGATTCTGTAATCACTTATGGCTCAAATGCATTACGAATAGAGATCGAGTGAATGACTAAATAAATAAATGTGTTTTTGAGACACAAATGCAAAACCAAATGGACTACAAGAATGAAAGAGTTGCAGTTCTGTAGATAAGACAACTATATTTCCTTTTTATAGTTAAATAGCAATTTGGACATCAGTTTCGTTTCAATTATAGTCGAGAGAGAGAGAGAGAGAGAGAGAGAGACTGGTTGTGTAGTGTGTGTTAAGCGCTATTTGGTTAACAATAGATATTCTGTACTGTATTTCACAGAATACTACCGTTTACTGGAGTGTTGTACAGAATTGCGTGCAGTTAAGCACAAGTACTGTAGACTCCCCGCTATAGACTATACAAACAAATTAGCCGTAAATGAATAATACAAAAGTGTTGTTCAGTTGAAAGCTTTTAAAAGCAGTTAAGAGAATAAACAAACCGAGAAACGCTTTCGGAGATATGATTCCGGTTCGTTTGGCCACCACTATAGCGATGCCCGTCTCCAGGAAAGGGACCGTGAAATCCACGTACTTCTGGCGATCGGAGTTTATTTTGATGGACGTCACCACGATATCTGCCCTGTGATTCAGTAGGTCCGCTATCAGGCCATTCCACGAGCCGTTCTAACATATATATATGGGGAACAGTATGTTGTGTGCAGTCATTAGAGATGATGAGACATTAAACATAACAAGAGTGACACATACGATGAGTACACCCCACGCGCCGTCCTCCACACGATTCAACTCATACGTGAACTTCAAATCGTCGGCAAATTTTTGCAACAAATCGATACAAAATCCGGCGCAACAACTATACCGGACACGACTCGCCGATGAACTCTTGTTACCACTTAATTGAGCGTCAAATGAATCATTTTTTCAGAAACTTTATAAAAATTTCATACACTCTTAAACTACTGACCCGAGGCTCGGCGGCTCTGTTATCTTACAGCGTACGGCGCGACTCACCTCACACTCGCCCGTCTCGTTATTAGGGGGCACGGAGTTTATAAACGGCGGCTCCTCCAGGAAACTCACTTTCAGACTGAACTGAAATGCATGGAAATAAATACACGTATGAATTAATCAACGATTTCCTATTCGTACGGTAATTGAGGCATAAGTTATACGAATAACACTTTCCCGCACAACAAAGGGTTTAATATTTAACTACAATACAGTCAATGGGCATAAATATTTAACGTTTCAATTATAGGCTAACCTTTTCAGGCACTCCCATCGGTGCCACCGGTGAGTTGCCCGGCCATGTGATGTCTATGCGTGCGGCCAAACAATTGGCAAAATAAAATATTAATCATTGGATTTATAAATAAATCACAACACAATCCAATAAATGCCTTTTCAACTCAATTCAATTACAGCCCGAGTATAGTGTGGTCTCATCCCTGAGTGGCACTCAAACGGTGCCAATAAATAAATCTGAGGTCTGGTAGGTTCGCTCTATGCCTTAACACTGATCCCCGGGATGACAGCCCTCACTATTAATATTATCGCGCGCACAGCAAACCTATCGCACTATCGTTGGATTGGCTTTAAATTATTAAATAAATTGTTATTTAATTAATTTATTATCAAATTCTCGGCTCTAGTATCAGCACAAAAAAAAGTGGGCGACCGTTTGAATAACAATTTTTCACTTCGCTTTCTAATATACTCTACTTTTTCTTATACTCTCAAAGTCGAGCCTTTTATTTATTGCAAGCTTTCTATAAAATAAACTCATGAAATATTCAGGGAATATATTGAATCAAATAAATCAAAGCGAAAATCATTTACAAAATGAAGCCTTGATTCGGAGTTTTTCTTTAAATAAAATATAAATCTTTTGAACAAAAATACTATTTTTAGATCTTAGGAATCATTTTAATGCAATAGTATTTTTATAATAAATATAAAAATCTTCCAATCCACTAATTTAATTATTGCTAATTAATGTCTATTTTTAAAACAAAATTTATTGCCGGAATTTTATAATACATTCATAGTAAGTATATTAAGCAAATAACATAATGTAAAGTTTTGATTTCACATAAATTATTAAATTATATAAATTGAGAATATTAAATTTTATGATTATTATTTTTGTTATTGATTATAACGGTCGACACATAATTAAATAGATTAGAAAAATAAGAAAAAATAATTAAATCTTATTTTTCATGTCTCTAACAAAACAGAGAAAGTCTTATTCCTGTTCACCAGAAAATCATTGATTCAATAAAACTCTTCTCTATTTGTAAGACAAATATAACAACTATTGCTGTATTTGTATCGATTCGTAAGACAATAATTTTTCCAAATCAAAAGCATTTACACAGGTTTCCCAATAAGTCTTACCTTTTATCTCAATTCCCTGGTCAGTCCAGGTGCCGATCTATGCCAATAAAAAGATTATTTTTCTCATTATTAATACAAGAATTACATATTTGTAGGAATAAAAACATATAAATGTCTGGCTGTAAGACATGAGATATTGTATGAGCACTTCAAACGAGCCGTTTGTTTGTCAAACTATTTATTATTAGAGAGTTCTGTGAATTATATTTACAAGAGATTCCTCACATAAAGTGCACATAAATATACAGAGTATTGATTTTGATAATTCTTATAAATGTATTATAAAACAAAATTATAAGCTATTGTATTAATGAAACAATAAGTAGAATAATATAAGTACATAGTAATAAATTATAAATGAATAATAAGAAATTATAATTTATAAATGAATAATGGATACTGATACTAAGTTATATATTTTTTATCTAGATAATTAAACACTATTTTTTAAAAATATTCAACCTATAGTGATTAATTCAAAATTATAAGACCTAATTTTTAAGTGCAATTTACTTAATTTTGGTAAATTTCATAAATTTTAATAAAGTTTGAAATTGGATATGATTTTGTGATTTAAAATCAACCCTAAGATAGTGAGAGAATATTCTTTATAAAAGTTGACAACTTTTGCAATACACCTGAGAATTGACACAATTTTATAATTTCTTATATAAACTAGTCAAAATAAAAATCATTAAATATAATATTTTACACAAAAAACACAAAAACCTTTAATGCGAAAAAATCTGAACGGATTTTAAATCTTAATTATGTCACTGAGTGTAGAATTTTATACAGTATAAAAATGTTGCTTTAAATTAGCTTATTTAAACATAGAATTACAAATAATGGATAACAAATACAGTAATAATATAAGGACTTGTGTTAAGAATGTGTAAAATTAAACCAAATTTGCATAAGAAATGCATTCAAAAAAGAATAAGAAAGGAAATATTTAAATTTAGTTTATATCGACAATAGAGTTAACTTTAATATATTCTCAAATGACTTCTTTGTTAAAGGGTTTGAGTTAAAAACAAATTTCTGAATATAACATCTAAAGAGGATATTATGAATTGACTTAATTATAAGCACTCAATACTAGTCTAGATTATATTGAAAGTCATGGCATTATTGTTATTATATGACAATCACTATAATTGCTACGCTAGTGATTATATTTAGAAACAAAATACCTACAATACTATATCACTTTTGTAGTACAGTATAAAAAATAGAAAATTTAGTAATTGCGTTAATAAACACAATAAGTGCTATAATAATGATTGTAATTAATATGTGCGACAAAATGATGGATACCTTATCCCATATCCCGATGTTGTTTAGGTTCATGATATCGAGCTCAACATATTTGAGAGTTCCGTCGGCATTGAATTCTAGGTTAAACCTGTCGTGCTTTGTCTTAACGCTTATGTTTCGCAAATAACTGTCAAATAAAATGCAAATTTTTAATACTATAAGAAAATATCGTATCAAAATATGTTTACTTTCTCTACTATATACCAGTATTCTCGTAAGATCTATATTATTTTAATAGTGTTTTCATGTCGCTTGAAAAATTTAAATTATATAATAAATAATTAACAAATTTTGGGAATTATTCAAAAATATACGCTATGCTTGTTGAAGAATTTGATTTTATTTGTTTTAAAAGAGTTTCATTAAAAACAATTAATTATACAATTTTTACCGAATGGGTTGACAAATGGCAATATAGCGGGAATGTTAGGCTAAATAATGTCAAGCGCTGTGAAATGCATTCAATCGTGTTTATCATTAATGGAAATACATTTAAAGGGAATGTATTTCACTAAAGATATAACTTAAAGAAATGCTTTGAGAAAACTAGTATAATATATTATTTAAAAACGAATTTGAATTTTAAATTAAGCTTTTTTTGTAATGATATTAAAATTTTGCTTTTCCTATAAATTATGTATACATAAATAGGAATCCGCAGACATTTTTGCAGTTATATTTATCGTATAAAAAGGACCGAAAATATTATTATAAATATCATTTGAAAAAAGGTTTGCGATTTTAGCGCAGCGTTTATGTAAAATATTGGCAAAACATTTTCTGGAAGTTTTTATTATATTTTAAAAATTTATATTCTTATTCTCATTTTAAAAAGTCTTTCACAAAAACGTTTCTCTAGTTGTGAATCGCTTTTAAAGAATTGCGAGAAACATATCCCAAAAAAGTCTGAAATATAAATCACTAAAAAATTTAATCTTAAGAATTCAATAACAGATTGAATACAACGAGAGAGATATAAATCCAACAAATTATGGATTCAATAGAAAGCAACTAAACGCTAGTTTCTATAAATAGCGGCACACCTCCCGGCTATCTAAACATAATCTGGAAGTTCTTTAATTAAATTGACACTGGGCAATAAATGCCTTAATGCAGTAATGACTTTAAATATTTGCCTAAATTAGATTTAACTTGGATTTCATTTTGATTCATACGGTATATACTAGAGAAATGCGGATCAATACAGACTTGAAGAATATGTCTCCGCGACTCCATCTCGTTTCAGCTGATCCATGGCAGCTCAGGTTTGGCGATAGACTGAGATTGAGATTCTTCTGGTCGTTCACAAACAGCTCTAATCCGTGTCCAAAGATAGTGACCGCTCTCTCCATCTCATCCAACAATCTCTGGTGTGTTGTATTGAAATGAACGCCTAGAATGAGATGTCATTCACAGTGTATTAGACGACATACACGTTAAGGCAATCGTTTCCCTAACAGGCATTAGTGGCTCTGATTTTAACGATTATGGCTATACTATGAGAACCACGACGGCTACACCAAAAAAGACTAATTTTCATTTGACATTATAGTTAATGTATAGCCATTTCGTAAGACCCATCAAATGAGTGTTCAAACACTGCTTTTTTCGTATGAAATGTAATAAATTAAAAGTTTATTCATTTACTATCAAACCTATATGTCTATTAAACACGAATAAGAATAATAGTAAAGAATTTTTTCGCAGAGAAATATCCCCCAAATGTATGCCTTGTCTGTCGTATACTTTGTAATTAGTTTAAAGCAAACGAAAGCCCAAAATAATGGCAATTTGTGTTCAAATCTACATCTGTTTGAATGCGGAAAACACGACAGAGAATAGGGAAGAAAATAATAGATCGATATATAAGAGACTGAAAAGTAACACAATTAGCAGACCTAACATTCCCGGCGGGAATGATCCCGGTGCCTTATCACCGCCTCCCAACACGCTTTGTGTGACGATCCACATGTAGTTCTTGCCCGTCATCTTGAGCTCCTCGGCGGCCGCCATAATCTCAAAGGCCTCCTCTTTGGTGGAGTACAGTAGTAGGACCCGGGCCTCACTCACCGACAGCGCCAGTAGCTCTTCCATGATCTCCTCTTTGTTGTTCTTTTTGATGATATAAATGTCCAGAATATTGAACCTAATAAATGTATAGAATATATAAGGCTTATTCATAAATTCAGCCATGCCATTTTGGTTGCATTGTCACATTCGCGTATTTCATTTATATAGTCAATTTTCATTGTGTGCACAATAACTTCATAAATTATTACACATATCATACAGTCATTGTATTATTTGCACAAAAGTTTTTGGATTTTTATATCAATGTTTTTTAAAATAGGAGCGAACATTGATTTCTGGGTCTCGTATCTCAGATGCTATTTATAGAAATCTCTCTCTCTCTCTCCCTCTCTCTCTCTCTCTCTCTCTCTCCATAACTGCATCTCTTCCTCTCTTTCATCCTTTGATCCGTTCCCCAGAAAGTCAATAATCGGTTTAAAATATATATTAATTTTACAATCACTTAGCTTTTGCTGTGACTTTCATTTTAAAAGAAAAGTTTTCAAACGATTTTTCAGATTCTAAACATTACTGCAAATCAATTAATTTAAACGTTAGAGAAATTACAAATACTGCGAGACTTTCTACTCGCAAACATATAAAAATCTATTAAGACTTAAACACTTTATATAACAATAATGATCTCAACATTTGAGCGAATTTTGTGACGATCAACAAAATGAAAACATTTGTTAACTTTTCGGTAAACATGTTTTCACTATACTGGTATATACCGTTTGATGTGTTTATTAAAAATTTAATATTATATTTATAATTAAATATAAAACATGCCTTAAATAATAAACTTATTTATTCATTTCTAAAACCATTTAAATTGTTTTATAAATTAGATTTCGTATTATTCTAAAGGGATTAACAAATACAGACATAACTAAAATTGAGTTAAAACTTATATGAATTATTATAAAAATGTCTTATTTTATTCATTTTTGTACAAGAATTTTGGAATTAATGCAATTATTTTCTTAGAATAAAATTTTAGGTCTATATATGGATACAAATTATATATTCTTGTATATGACTAGTACTGTATATGAGTTTAAAAAAATAAAAATATACTAACTTGTGAAATATGATCAAATCAATTATATCTATAATTGATTTTATACTAGTTATAAAACTAATATTATGTCAATTTAAATATTAAGTGAAAGGAGTAACTTTATAGTCAAGCGATAACTATTAAACATTAATAGCTGTTTAACAATATTTTGTGAGGCGGTCCACAGAATTATCATATTTTAAACATTATGTAACTAATAGTAGGCTATTATTCATAGAGAATGAGTTTATGCTTTCCATGTATTGATTCAAAACCCATAATAAGTTAAGAGTACAAAATGTTTGCCAAAATCAAGTCTCAATCTTTGCTAAAGAATTTTGATAGAAAATGTCACGACATGTGAGATATTTTGCTTCCCTTTTGTGTTAACAATGCGTTTGAAATCATCTTTCAAACCGTGTATTGAAACGAAAACTCAATGACAAAAAGAGTTGTCGTTTTTGAACATAAAATCGAAATTTCTTTTTCCATATCAGGAGTTAACAAAACTAATTGAAATTGATTTGCTTTCAAAACTAATTTTCAACACTTTTTTGTATTTATATATTGAATCCCCAATACTATTGGCAAATAAATTTCGCAAAAAACTATTTATATATCATTTTTAACCATAAAATTCATACATTTTATATTATTTCAATTTATTCTTGATAGCAAATTCATTAAATGCTATGATTTATCGTTAGAAACAATAGACAATACACTGAATACTAGATTTTATGACTCTTTTATTAATTCTTTAAATGCATAAAAATATTTGATTTTCTCTGGGATTTATACATTAAAGGCATTTCATATATGAAAAAATAGTTTCTCTTTTTTTATCACTTGTTTCAAGAGTTTGTCGATAGAATTATGATGAAGAAGAATATCACGTGAACTCAATCACAGATACAGTGACGACATTAAGTGACATTAAACCGTGAAATAAGAACTTCGAGTCCAGAAAATCTATATTTTATTGAAATTCGAGACCAAATTGCTTTCGATATGAAAACTAGAAACATAAAATTCATTTCACTTTTTTTGCTTACTCTATGTTTAAATTACAGAATATTCTTTTACCAACAAATAGCTATTCAATTTTTATATTCCGAATGCACGTTGAAAAATTATTTTAAAACTAATTAAATCATTCATTAAAAGCTAAATATGTTAACGTTGGCAGTAATGGTACTCAATATGTTAACATAATGCAAACGAGAGCCCTTTATTTATTTATATGATGTTTAAATAAAATTAAAATTTTCATAATTCGATGTTTGCATAAATTATAAATACATAGTTCACAATTGGGACATACTTTAAGTTAATATACAGATAGAGTAGTGCTGTATTTGATTGCATAATAATTTTATGAAACTAAAGTCACTTTCCCATCAAATGCTTTCCAAAGCATTTGATGTCTAATTGGAGTAATGCCTACAACTCTTCCACTATATCGCTATAATTAAATGTTTTTGAAAATTCAATTTGCCTACAAATTAGAAAATAATTAAATACTAAATTATGAATGCCCTACAATATAACAATAACAACAATTTCCGGATTAAAATTTAATAACTGAAACAAATTGCATATTAAATGATAATTTATTATTTATAATCACAATTCTACACAGATACTTAAACAATGCGTTAGCTTTAATGTATAAAATCAATGAGAAATATAAATAGCATAATAAATAGAAATATTTACTTTGAAAATACTACGAGTATTCTCGTGTGACTTAATTAGAGATTTATTATTATATCTAATCTTTAGATTTTTTCTTTTTCCTATTCAAGGAGTCCTTAATTCATTTGATTTATTATTTATCGGTCTTTGCAATCGATTTGTTCGTATAATTAATTAAATCAAAAGACTTTTATCTTAAATTTTCGTTTTTATTTCAGGAATTGACATAAAAAGCAAATGTTATGTAAAATGAATTTTGAAAATATATGAGAGAAAACCAACAAATTATTGATTCGCGCAGTGCTTGAGACGAATCAGTAAAGCCTTATTTGAAATCATTAAGCATTTTAAGTCTTAAATAGAAAAATAAGGCTTTGATTTGTCAATATTTGGCATTCATTGCCAACTATACCCGTAATTGTGACGCGAAAATGACACACAAAAGCCGCGTCAAAAGCACTCACCGAAAGTCGTCTATCGACAGCACCTTATCCCTGACGGCGCGTATGAAGTGGTCGTGCCCTCCGATATCACTCGTCACGATGGAGAAGACGTGCCACGAATACCGGCGAAGAATACTCAACATCGCCGACGCCTGGTGTTCAACGGACGGCGCCAACTGAAGGATCCGGGAGTCCACTCCTCGCTAATCAAAAGTTTTAATGTTTTTATTTTATAATTTACTTTTTTTTCTGGTAAACGACTCACAGAATTGTAGTGCAAATACAGTACATTGTGTGAGATTCGTGTGCGAAATGTTAATTTTACGAGTAATTTGTATTAAATGTACACAAAATAATTAATGCATTAACTAATTAAATAAATCATGCGATTTTTCGCCATGTACTGTAATTATTCTGTGTGTTTGCATATTAGCTAACATGAGGTTAGTGTTTAGACTAGGTTTGAAACGAAAATATTTTAGCATAAAAATTGGTTTTTTATGTTTGATTGCCTCAGATTTCAGCCGCACATCAAAATCACTCATCAAAACAACATTCAAATGTTGAATAAGACTTATTTTACCGAAAATATAAATTTAAATATCGTGTTTGCGCTGGAAATGCATTTTCATATAATGTACGCCACTCTTGACATCACAAAAAGTGTATTTCTGTTCAACATTAATGCACACTATAATGAAATTCTAGATATAATTGATATAAATTATACACAAAAAATACACAACAAAAAAGTGTTTGCATGATATATGATAAGCAACTAAAAGCAAAAATAATTATATAATCACTTTACGCCTAAAAAATGAGTGTCTGAGCGCCCACTGTCTGGTCATCAGCTAAATCTCAATATACACTACAGTCTTACTATACAGTACTGTATATGAAAAATTATGATGGATAAAACTCATCTAATTGCAAATTGCAAAATCTCCAATGAATACGGTATTTGTTTTACCCTGGAAACAGTGACGAGAATAGGTTTAATATTTTCTAAAATACAAATTTGATGTGTTAAAAAGTTTTTAATGCACAAAAAAAGCTAAAATTTATTTTTGCGACTACCATATAAATTACATATACAATATATATTTTGTACACTCAATATATTTAGAATTATGTCATTAGTTTTGATTCATTGCTCCGACTTTTTTGTCGTTATATTACTGTTACATAGAGTTTGAAATTGCATTTTCCTGACACAAACTAAGTGAAAGTTTTTTTTCATTAGATTTTTCGTACAGATTTTTCTTATATTTAGAAAATTTTGTTTACAAAAGCTTTTCGCTCTCTATTGTAATAATAATACTAAATATAATGGGATTCTAATGATTCACTAAATCTCGTTTTGCTTCACAAATATTAATATTATTATTATATAACAACATTTTTCACTGCGTTTTCACTTATTATTAAATAAAATCACGAAAATTCATTAAATTTTTTGCTTATTAATTTTTATACAAATACTAAGCAACTAATCTGATTAGATTAATATGGTTTCTTTTATAATTATAATTCTTTTCAATTAAGAATATATTAAATTTATTTCCTTGCACAAATAAAATGCAATAAATTATTAAATGCTTTTAAATTATTAAATTATCCAACATTTAGAAATATATATAATATTCATTGCGAATTTTATTTTTAAAATATTTGTCATTAGAATGAATATCAATTTCAACTAAAATAACAAAAATAATAATCCATTACTAAAAATAACTTAGTATAGCTTCAAAATAAAAACGAAATATATATTTGCTACACAATATATCCAATAAGATCCTGGTATTTATAAAGCGGTCAATACTTGTGTAGTGTTTGCTTTTATTGAATTTTGTTTACAAAAGCTTTTCGCTCTCTATTGTAATAATAATACTAAATATAATGGGATTCTAATGATTCACTAAATCTCGTTTTGCTTCACAAATATTAATATTATTATTATATAACAACATTTTCACTGCGTTTTCACTTATTATTAAATAAAATCACGAAAATTCATTAAATTTTTTGCTTATTAATTTTTATACAAATACTAAGGCAACTAATCTGATTAGATTAATATGGTTTCTTTTATAATTATAATTCTTTTCAATTAAGAATATATTAAATTTATATTTCCTTGCACAAATAAAATGCAATAAATTATTAAATTATCCAACATTTAGAAATATATATAATATTCATTGCGAATTTTATTTTTTAAATATTTGTCATTAGAATGAATATCAATTTCAACTAAAATAACAAAAATAATAACCCATTACTAAAAATAACTTAGTATAGCTTCAAAATAAAAACGAAATATATATTTGCTACACAATATATCCAATAAGATCCTGGTATTTATAAAGCGGTCAATACTTGTGTAGTGTTTGCTTTTATTGGACTTTTCTATATAATTCTGTATATATTCTGTATATTCTGTATATATTCTGGAGCACTGAAGCGTTGGCATTAAACTCTTATTATTCATAGATTTGGTGCTCAGCTGACAGATGAATGTCTGGCATAAAAGAAACAATAATTTGTGTCGAACTATAAAACAGCAAATTCTGTGAACAGAAAGCATTTCGAGTCATTTGAAGCGACTTTAATGGCATTGGATTTATTGGCGGCAAAACGAGCCGTGTTTTTGGGATCCATTGTAATGCAGAGTTTACACAAAGAATTTGTCAAATAATATATAGATCTTAGAGGAAATGGACACTTTAGGGCAAACATACAGTACATCATAATGTAGTATATAATGTAGGAAACTGAGTGCAACAGTACTATAGTAATGAAGTGGGTGTCAGACCTGATCTAAGCCTATATTATCGGCGTTCCACGCGATGACTGGTATTCCGATATAACCGGTCAGTTGCATGAGGTATTGGGCGGACGCGGCATTACTGCCCCATATCTCCGAGTTTGTCATATATAGGATGGTTGTGATGTTTTTCACGAGCAGTTGATTGCACACCGTTGACAGGATCTCCGTAGGGCTGGGCGCTAACGGCAGGAGCACGACCTGCGACTCCGCTATTTGGTAGTAATTAGTGAAGTTGTACTTCGCCTGATGTTTCTTCAGCAGCCCTTCCACTGCGTCCAATAGGCGCTGTAGGGATCACCACATAGTATATAGGGACAGACAGACAGACAGATAACATGAGAATATGCTTAAGAATATTGTTGTCATTTTAATCTTATTAATGATGTGACAAATGACTGCAAAATCTAATAAGCAGTCAGTCATCGAGCGGTTGTTTATTCGCTGAATTATAAGTGTTTTTATTTGTAGCGATGAGTAAACGAGAGAGAAAACGAAATTTAATTCATTTTGCGCTTTCAATGTTTGCATTTCACTAAAAAATCAATTAATTCTCCAGAGATGTGATGCAATTTTGTGTGTACTGTATATTATATATCTCGCAGAGCATTGTCTCAATTGAATAACCTAAAGACCAAAAATCATTGTATTTTCCTATGATATATAAACTGTGAGACAATGGAAAATACATAAAACAGTTTCTCTCATCTCTTTTTTATATATATTTATGAATTACACTAAGAATTCATTGTTTGCGACAGTTTTCTGCCCTAAAGAATCGTTTGACAGCCAATGAATACCATTCCACGGCTATAGCTCTCAGCGTGTCTTTAATACTAGACATTAAACTTCTCTCGAGTTTCTCACTTCACTGTATTTGCAGTCAAAATGTATTAAAATGTCATTAAAACCAACGACTGGACAATTTGGGTCGTGTTTAGACATCGCATGACTTTAACTTATATTGTATTTTATCATATGATTTACATTTCCACTAAACCTGGTTAAATTTATTGAATAAATTTAATATTTTTTAACGATATTTTAAATATCATTTTTTATATAACAATAATGGGAATCATATTATGCATTAAATTTAAATTTAAATTCTACTATGCCCTTTTGAATTTGAGATTTGAATTTTTAAAAATTGTTAAATATTTCACATAAAAAATCATATTTTTTGCTAGAAGTGAGAATTAAATAAATTAATAATTTATAACGTACATTTAAAAATAATTATGATAGCAATTTAACAATGCAGAATATTCTGTACAATATTTCCACAGTATTTACATTTCATAAAGAATTGCTACATTTTATCAGACGTTTCCAGAATATTAATGCTCTGCAAATACTTTAGAAAATTATTTTTAAATTCCTCTAATTATTCATTTGAAAATCTGCTCTCAATTGTTGCGCTAATAGGCTTTTCGACGAGATACAGGTGCTCTGTGTTTATGACTACACCTAAACCTTACAAAGTTGTAGTCTATAAATATTGATAGCACTGGTATTGTTAGACAGGAATCTCTCGTAATAGAGTTGAGATGAGGAGTGAAATGTTAGAATAGATTTTGACATAAACTCGTTACTAGACTACGAGCCAACTGTCCGATCGTTAATTAAAACAGAATTATTAGCTGTGAGTAAGAGGATTGGTATGACTGTCACTCATCCGATTATATACAAGATATACATTAGTGTGTCACTTATAATATAGGCATATATACACAAGTCTTATATAAATGCTAATACCGTATACAATAAGGCTAAAAAATATTAATTACTCTAAGACTTAAATCTTATTATCGTATGAATGTTGAGACATAAATGCATTGATTTGTTTGCAATAACGAGTCATACCTTATAGTATTGTCGCTGTAATGTGATTAATAAAGTTTTGGGCAAAATTGCTCCGAATGTGATCTTTTGGACATTTCTGTTGCCAAATGTGGACATCGATGATGAGTTAGACCTGAAAGGAATGGTAGATCGCTTTGCCTGTACTGCAGTGCAAAGCAATAAACATATCCACAATCCGAGGCAACAACTGCTCAGCGATAGTGATATCCGAGTTGTGTTTGCCATCAAATATTGATGAGATAAACGATACATTTGTTTGCATTCACTTTGACTTATATTAATAGAATATTCTTTACATTTTGTTTCTGTATGCCATTCAACCAGTCAACACATTTTTATTGCAGAATCATATTCTTTAATGTTATGAACACCAGAATATTTGTTCTCATTTTGGTGGCAATGTAGCTAATAAACGGGCAAAGTTTCATAATTCGTGTCAAATGTCATATCAACTCATTTGTAAGTGAAAGTTACTCCTCATTTGAATTTTACACATATTTTTATAGGCAAAACATTTTCACTCGCATTGCAGTGAATGCACTGAATGTGACTCCAAGTCATTAGGAATGGCATGAATCGCTTCTATCATTGCATTCATAAGCACTTCAACACTGACTGAATGCTAAACAGAATCGTCTCAATACTCACCACTCAATGCACACAAAATTCTGACCACTTTTTCGGCGCTTCGCGTTTGCCCTCTGGTGTCCACTCAACTCATCCCTGTGTCGCACAATCCATACATCAGTTCACTTTCACTGATGCTGAGGCCGCCTCTCTCTCTCTCTCTCTCTCTCTCTCTCTCTCTCATCCCCATCACTATCTCTACGAAGTGATGCATCACTGAAACATTGAGTGAATTATTATAGTATTTTCTAACTTGTAAGCGTCAAATACTGACATTAAATGATGGTTTGGGTTTAAATCCATTAATAATATGAAAATATTGTATGTGTGTCGTCCATAAGCTTACAATAATCATATCTCCTATATTTCAATTGATCCCATTCTCCCATTCCCTCCCAATACACACGGATAGAGTAATAACGCGAATCTTAAAAATATAATCATTTTATCATATTATATAGACATTTGACTGTTTATTCATTGAAAGATTTTAATATAGGGTCGGGTTTATAATTATAATATACAATTTATGAAATCATTATATGGCTTATACAAAATCAATTGAAAAAAATCGATGTATAGTTTTATTCAATTAACAAAAATTATACCTAATCGTCAATGTATGGAATATCATTAAGTTACAAGTACAATAGTATATTAATATAATCCTAATTCTAAGAAAAAAAAATCGTATTAAAAATTTACAAAATAATGTCAAAGATTTGATTAAATATCTTAATTTAAATAATTGGTATAATTTATATCATAATTTAAAAACAAATATATGAACACATGCGTTATGTTATAAACATTAATGTTTATGTTTTATGTAAATTAATACATTCATTCACCATATTCTTCGGTACAAATCATGCGCTAATAAATTAAAAGCAAATATTATCGCGATTTTAGGGAACCGTTAGCCTCGGCTGCGCCGACACGGCTCTCATCATCGGTAGTGCGGCTCTGTTGGTCACAACCCATTTGTTTTTGGTTTAAGGTTTTAACGATTTCGGCAAAACTCGCGGCGTTTAGGATTCCGAAATCACACAAATTGTTTAAATGTAACACAAAATTCTTGTACAAATTCTTGGCGATCAACTCATCGCCCTTTTGCTCCACAAACATAGTGCACGCCAATTGGATTTGACAGTCGCCCACAAACCTATGCAAAACACACCAAACATAATACACTCGTTAACTTATTGGACAGTCAGTCGAGTAATTAAACGCTATTTTAAGTCATGTCATACGTAAGCATCAAAAATAAAATTAAAGTAAAACTAATCGCAAATAGATTCATAAATAATTCAAGCGCTAAGACTATATTTGACATTAAAAAGTGATGCATATTATCAGATACCCACCCATTGGACATGATATGCAAATTCCACATTTTCATCACTTCCTTCTCCCCTTCATTAACGTCTGTGAACTCATCGATCATCTGATAAGAGAATTACGAGATCTATAATCAATGGCCGCAAACACACACTCATCGCGCGATTGCCTACCATTTGTGTCTTCTCTTTCATCCATTTGGGATCGTTTTCGGCTTCGCTGTCGTAATCCATCTCTTGTGGTCTAATGGGTAGACACGAGTCCGTGTGATAATAGAGTCGATTGTGGCCCGAGATGTACGTCCGGCCGTTAGTGCCATCCTCGTCGTCGGGCTCATCGAATTCGCTGAGACAATGCGGATAGCGTTTCGGGTGACAGACAATCACGTGAGTGACGGGATTGCGACGGACGGGTCCGTTGCGGCTGAAGGCGAACCCGGTGTTGACGGAGAGGTCGAGAGGGTTGCCGGCGTACGAGCCGTCGTAGCACTCGTTGATCGCGACGTCAATTCGCGCGCATTTGATGTCCGGCACGTAATTGAATACAAACCGCGAGTGACATAACTTGAGATGCTTTATGAGTGAATAGAGTAGTTGGCAGTTGAGTGAACACCAGGGGCAGCACAGGTCGTTCTGGGGTTTGGTCTGTTGGCGGGTGTTGTTGTTGAACAAGAACTGGTAGATGACTCGAAACGACTTCTTGGGCGCCGGCGGCGACAGACCGTTGCCCTGGTGTTTGAGGGAACCGCCGGTGGATGAGAGGCAGCCATTGTATGACTGATTGCTGGAGTTGTCGCTCATGTTGTTTCCGATGCCCGAGTCGTTCTCATTATTGTTGGACAGGCAGTGGTTGAGACCATTAATACTGACGGAGGGCTGATTGGAACTCCACGACAGCTTGAACTTAAGCACCGGACCCTTGCGGAACACCTCCATCGAGCCGTACTGTTTGTTCGGGTCCTCGAGCGACAGGCTGTCCACATCTTCGGCGCTGATTTCCTGCCATTTCGAGTATTTTCCGTATTTGCCAAACTTGTTGGCTTTGGGGGGCGCGCAGGGCTGCAGGACAGCCGTGTACTCGCCGTCCGTCAGGTGACAGTTCTGGTGTTTGTCGTATATCACGAGTTCCGTCTTGAAGTAGGAGACGTTCGCCGCGTCGTCCAAACGGCGCCTTTTGGCCAAACAGTTGATGGTATTGTCGTTCATCAAAGACATGTCGTTCTCCTGTTTATCACTTTCAACACAATTGCCGTTCAGTTGCGGCGCGTGAAAGGAGACGATGAACAGCAAGGAGTACGACCACTGCTTCACGATCTGAGCGTTTGATTGCTCACACAATTCGCTCTTATAGACGGTCTGACAGATGTCCACCTCGTCGTCGCCGTCCGCCTGTATGTCACACGAGCCGACTGTCCATTCGTCGCGAAACAACACATTACTGACAAAATTCACTCAAAATACGGGACAAAAACGGACCTAAATATTGATAGACAGGCGCCAACACGTCTTTGCGCTTCTGGTGACCCATCTTCAGCAGCGATGTCTCCACCGTTACCGCCGAGTAATCTTCAGACCCGACTGAAACACATTTCCACTCATTATGGGCTCAAAGGGTTCAACAAATCATACCTCTGTTTGAACTGTGGTTTCGGACACACATGAGGTTAAGCGTCAAATTGCCTGAAGATCTGCAACCGAATGAGACACACATTAAGCAAATGGACACCAATTGGTGGACCCGTTCCGATAGCCTACTCTTCAGCGATGGCTTCTCTTTGTTTCCTTTCGATCACATATTGAAGAATACTATCGACACTGAAATCGCGGCGCCGTTTACCACGACTTCGGTTCAGTCGGTGTTTCATATAATACAGGTTTCGGTTCAGAAATATGGGCTATAATTGCGAAGATAATCAAAGACATCAATGGCTACAACCTCTGCAGCAGAGACATGACAACACTTACGGAAACCAAGTGACGAGTTCTTAAGTATCGGTATATTTGTGTCGGTTCTGAATGGAGACAATCGGCGGATAAACAAAAACAATCAATTAATTCCTCATCACCTCAATGGTCACCACAACTGATCCATACTTTCAAATGACTGGAGGAAGGCTTCATTCTCGGAGTGATGACTCCTATCCGCGAGTTTGTCGCCTATTTTCGTGTCTTTGTGGTCATGGGATCCGATACTCCAGTCGCTGGCGCTGTCCTGAGAGCGGCCTCTCCTGCGGGCAGACATGCCTTCGGGTGACCAACGGGTCGGCGATTATCTGCGGCGAGAGATCAATGGGTCACTGAATCGGACAAAGAGTTCGCATTGAAATGCAATACAAAAACAGTGAATGCAATGAAAAACATAGAGTTTTATGCAATAAATGAATGCAAACATTGAGTCAATAGTGGAGTGAGTGTTGCATTCAATGCACGCTTTGACTGAAAGCAGCGCCAAAACTACTCATACATTGAACGCACAAACTATAGGACACATCACTCGCTATGACTTTGCCATCACTTCTCTCTCTGAACTGTTGTATCCGTTCATTGCTATCATTGCTATCATTCACTAATTAGACCACTTTGTGCACCACAAATAGGCCTTTCCTGTACCCAAACACCACCTCAACCTTTCATACCACTTGATAAACATGATATACAACCGATAAATGAGTGGCAACTGACAATATACAGATACCTGGACACTATATGCCTATAAAGAATTGGCAGTACTTTGAAACTTATTGATAATATGACCGCTAATACAGTTTAATACACGTAGATGTGATGGGTAGCAGCGATTGTCCATTAATTAGTCACAATCGCACACAAAGTCCTCTTTTCAAGAGATTTATTAACAGATTTCTTAATGTTTAATAAAATACATATAAAAATATTTTCTGAATATAAGTCGAAAATTGTAGAAATCCAACAACAAAATAGATTATTATAATAATTATTATAGACATGCATTTAAATTAGTTAACAACGAGGCGGCCGTCAGTCTCCGTGAGTGGTGTCGCCGACGGCATCCCTGTCCTTTCGAGCGGACCACTCGACTGTCGAGAATGATATGGTTCCCAATGAGGCGAATATGGCTAATATGAGGACTTGGATGTGACAGTCGGTGTACGACGAGTAGAAGAAGGCGATGGCGCCGGCCAGGGACT